>CM055029.1:4956286-4979165 GCA_029204005.1 Salix udensis | reverse complement strand
TATTTAACATATTTTGTGTTTAATGCAAATCTTGTGAGTACGTGGTCATGCAACCCAGAATTAAAGTTGAGATATGATCTTAGAAAGTTGAAAAAGGTCTAATAGAAGTGTGATACAATGAGAACCTGCTTCAAGACACCAAACACTAATGAAATGAAATCAAATGATACCATTAGACTATTTAATCTTCAGTAATTCAGATTAAATTCCTTAAAAAACCAAACAATGTAAGAATCTCTCTTATATGTTAAACTGAAAAGTTCAGAAGTATTATTGATCAAAAGGTGCTGAAATTTAGGCTTTACACGTGTAAAAAAAATTCAGAGAAATTAACCCTAATGGATCTACTCTTGTGATCACATGGTCACAACCCACAATTAAAATTGAGATATGATCCCATAAAGTCAAAAAGGTCTAATAGAAGTGTGATACAATGAAAACTTATTTAAAGACACCAACACTATTAGAATGAAATTGAATGATGTCACAAATCCAGTTAATCTCTTATAAATCAGACTTAATTTGTTTAAGACCAAAGAATGCAAAAATCTTTCTCACATGTTAAACTGAAAAGTTTAGAAGTATTTTTGATAAAATGTGTCAAAATTTAGGCTTTACATGTATTAAAATAGTTATGAGAAATTAACCCTAATGGATCTACTGTTGTGGGCTGAATTGACACTCGTACAAAAACTGACCCAAAACCTTTACTAGTAAGCCAAAACTCTAATCCAACAAGCCTTGGATTCGAGTTGAAAATAAAGTATTAATTAAGCCTAAATAAGTCTTTGTTTGTAGCTAATAAAAAAAAAACCCATAGGTCTATGTCTTGTTCTGCCGTGAGAAGAGAAGAAGAAAATAAAACATTGAAGTCTCATATAAGACTTATTTATAGCCTATTTTGTTGCCCAATAATCCTAGTAACTAATAGAGAAGTTGTTGCCCTTTTCTTTTTCAAGTTATAAAAAGATTTTGATCTCATCCTTGTATTTCTCCTTTTTTGAGAAGAAAAAAAATGCTACCTTTAATGCTTCTCTTTTCTGCCACCTGTGTTTTCTAAGTTAGGTTGGATTCCTTCGTATTTTTTTGTGTTTTCTCCTCATCAAAATTGTCAACCTTGTTGTAAAAACTTCATGGTCCAAATAAAGATGGTTTACGTTCCTCTTGCATATGAGTTACATGTACTATCTTAGTTTTGATACTGAAAAGGATCTCCAAGGTCATCCTTGGCTGAAATTTCACGACCAATCCATTCAATGCTTTTTTCAATGAATTTTCTTGGGACCTTGTGATGGGCCTATTTGGAATGTCTACTAGGTCTTTAGTGTTTGTGGATTGATCCACGTCATCCTCTCCCCTCAAAGGATTCGATCTTGAATCAAACCCTGCATCAAACAAAGTAAGATCAATAACATTAAAGGTAACACTAACACTATACTTACCTGAAAAATTAATTTTATAGGCATTGTCATTGATTCTTTGTAAAGCTTGGAATGGATCATCACTATGAGGATGTAATTTTGATGTTCTATGGTTAGGAAAACATTCCTTACGAATGTGTACCCAAACTCAATCACCAGGTTAGAAAACAAGTTGTTTACACCCTTTATTTTCCTTAGAAACGTGCACCCTTTATTTGCAATCTGTTTTTTTTTCTTACGATCTAAACTTATCATTTCATCCAAAGGAAAATGAATTAAATCTATAGGAGTTGATGAATTAAACCCATAAACAATTTCAAAAGGAAAATAGTCAATGGTCGAAAGCACAATTCTATTATAAACAAACTCAACAAAAGACAAACAATCTTCCTAACTCTTCAAATTCTTTTGAATAACACTTAATAATTTCGATAAAGCTCTATTCATTCTCAATTTTCATCTATTTGAGGATGGCAAACTATCAAAACTAAAAGTTTAGACAAGTAACATTGACACAACACATAAGCTCATATTTTCACGAATGTATGCCTTTTCCATTGGTACATTAACTTGCTTAAAATCTCCTTTGGCTCGAGATTATTTTTATGGGCTGATCAATTAGAAATCATAGCCCCAGAAACCAGATCAATACAATTTTCTATTCCTTTTAAGGGTGTAATCCGTTAGAGATATCTTCAAGAAACACATGGTGCAACAACGAAATATCAACACTAGGTGCGAAATCATCAAAATTATTAATATTAAAGTAAGCCTCCTTATACTTCAGTAAAATAATTGTTTTGTTATTGAAAATGCAGACTTGACCTCATCCTATCAAACATAAAAATTGGGTTGTTCCTTCTAACCTCCACTCTTGGCCATATTTGGGTTTTTTGGGTAGTGGCTGAATTGTCTGATTTGTTTAGAGATCTCAACCATGTATTTATCCTTCTCTTAGAAAAAAAAGGATGTCGTCTTTAAAGCTTATCTTTGATGCCATATGTGTTTTCTAAGTCAGTTTAAATTTCATTTGTTTCTTTGCTGTGTTTTCTCTTCACCAAAATTGACAGCTTTGTTTTCGAAACTTTATCGTTGAAATCAAGGTGTATTAGGTTCCTCTTGCAAATGAATTAAATTTATAAACACATCCTTTTGATTCTCCAAAGGATCTACAAGTTCAGCCTTGGCCGAAACTGACACAACCGGTTCTTTCAATGACTTTACTTCGACCTTGTGATGGACCCATTTGAAATAGGTAATGACTCGTATTTGTGGATTGATCCATACCAATGTCATTCAAAAAAATCTGAATCCACATGCAATTGCTACAATGCACAAGATAGCTCAAATAAACTTGGGCATTCTAGTGATTGTTACATTCAAGGAAGGAGAGTATTCATATAAAAACAACTTACATTCAGGGAAGGAGAGTATTCATATAAAAACAACATTGAGAGTACTTTCAGTTGCTATATTTTCGTATACACATTGTCTTAAATCTTAGATTTAGAAGTACATCCCTTTCAATGATTGGATACCATTAAGAAAGGCTGGAAGTTCCTCAAAGGTGGAATTTAATGGACAGGTGGGAGATTCTTTTCAATTTAAAAGACATGGAAGATAAAAATGTTTGTTGAAAACATGACTTTGCTAATGGACTTATCTATATAGTGCTTTACAGATTGAGATGAGTTATCACATTTCATGATTCTCTATTACATGCCTTTTGATACCATAGACTTCATTTAGTTTTTCTCCATACTCTGTTATAATGAAAACTCAAGCTCTCATGGAATCTAAACTTTCTTGTCGATTTAGGTAGATTAGGACAAGGTAGAAGTCCATTCAAACATGATTTGCACAAAGTCCCTAAGATGTACATCTTCTTATGGATTAGCTTTATTTGAGTGAGTTTGTATTTATTGAAAACTTATCCCTTAGCACTCTGGGTGTATACCGAAAACTCATTCCTCGGCAATCAAAGTGGGGTTTAGCACAAGGAGTTTCAAATAGATACTGTGTTTGTGAAGGACTGCGTGATCTTCTACTTTGACATCTCTATTACTTTTTATTATTATTTTGGTTTCTTAACAAATTCCTCCTATCATGCACTGATTCCGGAAACCAAATTTCTCCTATCATGCTCTGATTCTGTTTTTTGAGAACGCTCTTTGCACAACCCTATTTTTGGTCGTCATAAAAATGAGTGTATATATATATATATATTTATTATTATTTCTTAGTAAATTTTCAGAATTATACTGACTTCACAATGCAGCAATGTTTGGGAATGCTTATTTTACTGTCACCTGCAGGTCGATGTTGAAGGATACGAATTGAAGCCAGCTACTCTTGGTACTTCTAAGGAATTACATGTGGGTCAAAGTTGTTTTGCCATTGGGAATCCTTATGGATATGAAAACACTTTAACTACCGGGGTAACTCCTTAATTAACATGTCTTTTATATAGATAGTTTTAGGACAATGGTCAGTATCTACTTGTAAGTTCCATGACTGTAAGCAACATCAAATAGAACATCAAGGCCTTTTTCATTGCAGATCTACTTTCTACTGAGGGCATTCAAGAAAAGCAATAGTTGTTCACTTTTTCCTTTTGTTCTGGCTTAGCTATAGCCTGATGCCTTTTCTGGAATTATGATTTAGATTACTAAATGTAGCACGTCATTTGGAACACATCACAAGATATTTATGGCTGGAAATTAACCAAATAAATAATAAAAAGCATGATAATATGATAACCAGTTTCAATGATGCAGGTGGTCAGTGGCTTGGGTAGGGAAATCCCTTCACCAAATGGAAGGGGCATTAGTGGAGCTATTCAAACAGATGCAGATATTAATGCAGGTATCTAAAATTTCTTTAAATTAAAGAACTTGAAATAATCCTGGTTTTAAGTTTCTTGACCATTTATTTAATTATTATTCATTACTAATTACTAAAATGAGAACGCAACTAATTTAAGGGGGCAAAATTTGGCTTCTCTTGAGTAGTTTCTGTGAGACTTAACTTTCATTCACCACTACTTAAACTTGCTGGCTCTTAGACTTCATTAAATAGTGTTGTGGTATTGATTTCACTGGAAATGTGAGGTTTTTTCAATCTATTTTTTCTGTTTACGTACTCTTATTATAACTATTGGCCAAATCTTCCACTTCTAATCTATTCAACATATACAGGGAATTCAGGTGGACCATTGATTGATTTATATGGACATGTCATTGGAGTCAACACAGCAACCTTCACCCGGAAAGGTAAAATATGCTTTTCAGTTCTTTTGTTTCTCCTTCATTCACCCTTTTGAGCAACGCTTTAATAATAAATATTACTTTTCATATATCTTAAATATGTAAATGAATCGGCGTGGACTTGAAAAACTGATTTAGAAAGGTTGTCTTTTGTGACATCCGAAGTTGTAGGGTTTAGTAGTTTTAGCAAAATCAAATCTTCTCAACCCAAAGTAAAATAAACAAAGAAAGCCATGCTAACATTTTGTATGTAGTAAGGCATTTGTTGACTTAATGATGGTTGTTTTGAGCTTGTTTGTGTCTCAAATCTGCTAATGCTATTTCTCAAGTGAGAAGTTCTTGGAAGGTTAAGAAACCAGGGGGGAGAACTACCTCTTAAGAGTTCTTGATTCCTGCAAATTATCTGTTATAAACTGGGGAGCAGGCTCTTTATCTTCAATGATTTGCGAGGTTGTATTATTATTACTATTATTAAGCACCTGATTGCTGAAAGTAAAAAAAAATTCTAGCCATTGAGGTAGTTTTATACAATGATGTTTTTCTTGAATGCGTGTTGAAACAATAAGAGCTGTGTGCGTCATCTGATTCTTTTTAGAATTATATTGTCCTCAACTGTTTATCATACTGATATGACAGTAAAAAGAAAGAAAGCACGGCAGTCCCACCATGGAGAACTGAAGTCTTTCAGTTCAAAGTGCATAATATATAATCCAAGTTTCACATTTATTGCAGGGACAGGAGCATCCTCTGGAGTGAATTTTGCAATACCAATCGACACAGTTGTGCAATATGTACCAATCCTTATTGTTTATGGAACTCCTTATAAAGATAGGTATTGATCTTGTTTATCTTTTGTTCTTGAAAAACACTTGAGAATGTAAATACTGTGAGTTGAGCAAGGCAATTCCATGCATGTTGTCAATTTTATTTTTTTTCTTTCCAGATGGTATATAAGACTATCTTTTTCCTCGCTGTATTGTTGATGGATTTTCTACACTTGGCATCCACCATTTCTGACTTGTCTTGTGAAAAGGCTAGACGAAAGCAGATTCATTAGTGTTAGAATGATTCATGGTTTAGGTATAAAAAAGCTGTATGCTCATAATATCAAGCAATCTTAGGTGGTGTTTGTTTCCGCGGTTGCACCGGAGTTTTGAAATAAGTTGTGGTTTTAAGTGTTTGGTTAGGGGTGATGAACTTGTTTGGATGGGCGGTGCAACCGGCGTTTTGCCAAATTTCAATTTTTTTTTTTTTGCATTTTAAATGAAATTTTTTTAGTGCGTTTAGATTATTTTGATGTGTTGATGTCAAAAATGATTTTTAAAAAATAAAAAATATTATTTTAATGTATTTCAGCACGAAAAGCACTTTGAAAAACTACCGCAACCGCTCTCTCAAACGGGCCCAAACAGGCCCGATAAGTTACACCCCACCAGCGTTTCAAGAAAAGCATGAAAATGCCGCTTTTCTTGCATCTGCTGTGCAATAGGAGAGAAAAAGGGGTGGGGCCGGGGGGCTGGTGGGTTGGTACGGGGATGGTTATTATTTTGTTATTAATTATATTTGTTATAAGTTTATTATTAATTATATAAATAATGTTAAAAATATAATTTTAATATTAAAATAATCTAAAAATGAATTAAGATATAAAAAATGTTTACCTAATATATGTTTATTAATATATAAAATATAATTTTAATATTAACGTAATCTAAAAATTAATTAAAATATAAATAATTTTTTATATAATATATGTTTATTAATATAAAAAAATATAATTTTAATATTAAAATAATCTAAAAATTAATTAAAATATAAATAATTTTTACATAATATATGTTTATTAATATAAAAATATATTTTAATCAAACTGAATTAATTTTTATTTTAAGATTTTTAATCGAAATACTAAACAAAAGTAATCAATTAAATTTAAGTTTTATATTTATTAAAATCGTACAAGTCTTGTTTCAATTAATAAAAAGTTTGATTTAATAAACTTGAGTTGTTTTTATTTGATTCATTCAATTTAGTTCCTTTTTTTCAGTTTCTAAAATTTAAAACCGAAACCAAACAAAACCAAATCTATTTTTAGTTCTAGTTCTAGTTCTAGTTTTCTAACCGAAATTATAAAAAAAAAGAAAACAATTTGATTCGGTTAATTTCAAAATGGGATTTATGAATATTCTTGATTAATTGACATTAAAAACGAAAAAAGTGGGATCTTAAATAGTTGCTAAAATCAATCTTACAAAATTGCTAAAATTTAATACTTAGACTTTTTAAAAAAATTGGTTTCTTGATTAATTGGCATTAAAAATTGAAAATTAAAGGAATATGACTTGTAATATTGAATAATTGATAAAAACAACAAAAAAAAAAGATTGACATGTAGTGTTGAATAATTTGAAGTGAAAAAAAAATGATAATTGGAATATTGAATAATTGATAAAAACAAAAAAAGATTTGACATGAAGTTTCATTATATTGATAAAAATAATTTGGTGAGAGAATAAAAAAAAAGTGTCCAATTTACTTGAATTATTAATTACATCATATTATTATAATTATTAAATCTACAATATTTAAAAAATTATGTGTATATATATATATATATATGCCCTTTAAAGTAATTTCACAAGTTAAAAGCAATATGAAAAAGCTTGGTAACCAATCAAATGAAACTGTTTTTCATTAATCTCAAACTCAAAAGCAGTTTTAACCAAACACTTCAAAATTTATTTTAAACCGCAGCTAAAGTGCTTTTTATGAAACTGTTTTTTTAAAACCTCAACCATAAAACCAAAAGTTGTGCCGAACACACCCTTAAATTTGCTGCGAGTGCATTTTCTGTCGCAAATCAGTAGGAACCCTTGTAAGAAGAGTAGGTGCTATTACAGGGGACAATTGTTCTAAATCTGAAATATTCCATCTTTTCCTTGGGAGAAGACAAACAGGCATAAGGTATCTCACATCCATAGTTTTTGTTCCTAGAATTTAATCCACTCTCTCCCTTTCCCATATTGCTACTATACAATACAAGTTTGATAAGGAAAATCAAAAACAGTTTATCAGTTGTAATTATAAAGGAATGAAAAAGGGGTGGGATTTTGTTAAAGAAATGAAAATTCTGCCATAAAGGAAGATATAGTAGGTTTATTTATATTGTAGATTATCTAATGTAGTTTTTCCTTTTTTGTATATAATTCTTGCATTGCAAACATAAGATAACAAGGTATTGAAAAACAATTATTTGATTTACATTTTAACAACATTAATTTTCTCACAAATGATTTTCATGAACCCCCCCCCCATATACCACATTTAATAAGAAATAGTCTACCAATGTTAGGGATAACAATATGTTTCTCTTTACTACACCAAGATGAAAGCACTTTAGGATGAATTGGCATCATATCATGAACCACTACTATGTAATTGTGGTGGCATGAAGGCTATAACATATGGCTAAGAAAAGGAAAGGGTTATACAATTTCTCTTGTGATTGAATGAAAACGCCTTGTTGCTTCAACTAGAAAAATAGATTGACATAGCTTCTCGTCGTGAATCAAATAGTGGGTATTATGCTATGCAGCCAAACCATTCTCAATGATATGACAAGCTGTATAGAATAATAACTAGAAGCTTACATGGTTGTTAACTTTAGCATATATAGAATTAGTCGAGGTGCGTGTAAACTGCCTGGACATCATGTTAATCAAAAGAAGAAATTTTTTTTTTTCAACGTGGGATAATGAAGATATGAGAAAACACCTTTCTATGCAAGACAAGCCAGCTTCAGTAAGACAGTGGTGGCAGACCAAAAAGGATTGGCAGGTTTTCTAGTTAGTGGAGAATCCAATTTTATAATATGAATTTGAATGGATTCTCTTTGTTGATTTCTCTTCCACCTTCTTAGCCTTCTTCTAAATGCAATCATTGTCTGATTGATGAATGTTTCTATGTGCATGTATTCTTAATTTGTCACAAATTGCATGGGAAAAATGTGAAGGAAAAAGGAAAGAAATCAGTTGCGTACAATACGCAAGCTAGCACACCACAACCATCCATAGACTCAATCACATCAATAGTCTTAGAACCCACACTTGGAAAATAGTTTTAGTCATACTCAACGACTCAGAACCCATTTTTGAACTTATTCAAGTATTGTCTAAAAATATTCCAAAAAAATTCTTTAATTCTCATCATGTTTGTAATATTCGTCTATTAGCCAAACAAAACACGTTTTCTTTAGATATAAGATCCATAATATATGAAATAAGACGTACAAGACCATATGCATCTTATATCCAAAGTACACTTATATTAATAAGACAAGAAAGGTTTTTTGGACCAAGAAGTTCATCACTAAACTATGTTGGTTTCTAGCATTATTGATCCAATAGCTCTATATAATGAAAGAAATTGAGTCATTGCACAAATAAAGGACCCAAAGTCTCATCAATGATCTAAAATACACTTAGACAATTTCATTAAATTATAGAATCATAGAAAATAAATATGTAAAGATAGAACGAGTGCTTACTAAAAAGAATCTTGTAGATCCTCTTACTAAGTCACTGTCCTAGTATAAATATTATTGTCAAGTAGAGCGATATGATATTTAATATAGAAGTGGTTGACTTTAATATTAGTGAGAGATTGTGAGTATATATGTCATATAGTCAATCAGTTGATTAAACGTGATATTGACTTTATTCATGTAAACATATTTATTTTTAATAAAAACTTTATTTATTTTTAATATTAATAAAATATTCAATTAATGAATATCATATTTGATTAATGAATCTAAAGTAAAGATAAAATCCTAGGGACATAAACTCTTTGCAAAGGAAATATAAAGTCGTTATAATTATGAAATTCCTATTGCATCAAAATATTGTTGTTAAATGTTCTTAGTCAATGCTTTATTAAAACATGACTTTAATCACAGTTGTTGAGACTAGTGCATATTATATTCTTTTCTTTGTGAAATGAAGTAGTTGTTCTCATAAACTAAGATAAGAGACATACCTATAACTGATATGTAGGAGCTTATTAGATGACATTTACATTGAACTAGCTTGTACGAGAATATTATATAGAAAGATCACTTATGTATGTGAAAAGACTAATGTGACAGTTAAGTAAGTGATTCTTAAATTGGAGATAACTAAATTATCTTTTATAAGGAATACTATGTTTTGATCCCGTTATACATTATCCTAATCATGGGTAATAAATTTGTAGATATTAGGTGTAACAAGAAATATATGAAGGTATTGGCAATTTTTTTCATATATATTCTGAAATAATCTTAATTATAGTTACTTGTACTAGGTGAAATGATATTTGAAAAAAGTTTCAAATGTTATTAAAAGAATCAATTACTCAAAGCCAAAATAACATATAATCATTTGGTATTGTTTGTATAAACCTTAAATAACCCTAAATATATCTAAAAAAATCTTTTAAGACTTTTGAAAAGTTTTTAAATTTATCATTTTTGTTGCATGTATGTTTTTCAAAAAACCTAACACGATCAACATGACATAAAGTTTGTTAAGAGAAAGGTATAAAAATGAGACCAAGACATTGCTATTAAATTGGAGATATTTGCAGCAATAAGCTCTGTAAATTCCTTGGATTGTGCTTGGGGACTTCAATTCCATCCTCTCTCAGTATGATAAGCATAATGGTATATTAACCATGAAGGGTGGTCCTTAATTTACTTATTTATTAACCCAAAACTAAACTTTTTATCAATCAATAACTTACTCTCTATTTCTATACTATACACAAATTATTTCAGTGCACTTGCTTCATTGTTTATTTTAGTGAAATTAAAACCCAATTGTTTTTTTTTTCCTGTGAAGTAGGTCCTTTATTTTATTATAATTTCCTTTTTTCTTGATTTCTTTTATAGTTATCCTTCAACATTGTGTTTGTATTAATTTTCGTTTTTAATTTTATTCTTTAATAATTGATTAATTTTGAATTAAGATCTTGGTAATTTATTTTGGCTCGCTTCCTATGAGATTATTGCAATCTTAAAAAACCATGTCAATATTTAATCTGTGCTTGAATTTGAGAGCTATAATTAAGAAAGAAATAGGTTTTTAATATAAAAAAAGTTTTGAAAGCCAACAATGATTCCCTAATTTGCATAAAAAGTTTTACTAGTTAAGGTGCAAAATCTGAATCAATTTTATACATCATTATCTCAATTCAATAATTTGATAAAACATGTCATTTTTGATATTTTTTAAACCCAAACCATGCATTTACATATTGTCTTGATTTTTTTAGACTTGTTAATTTAACTCAATCATCTCAAAGCAACTGCCACAAGATTTGATTTTACATTTTGGCTAGGTAAAGAGTCTGGTAGGGAGGTTTCAAGATTGACTTGCTAAAAAAGATTTAATAATAATATTAAATAATTCCTTACTACTTAGATTCTATTTTTATATATTTAATTTTTCTTTGGCCTCTAGGGTAGTGCCAAATTGTAACTAGTCTATACATTTACTTTAAATGAAGTACAAAGCAATCAAAAGGATATAAAATATTTAACAAATATTAATAATAATGTTGAGTATTATAACAATTATTTTTTTTCTTAATAATTCTGAAAACTAATGACTAAACTTAAAAGGTAACAAGTTAGAGGGTTTAATTAATTTAATTAAGGGTGAAGTTGAAATGAAAATCCAAGATTATAACTCTAATTGAATAAAAAATACAAAACTAAAAATACTGGGACTATAATGAAAAAAGGCAGAAAATGTTTAGGACTGAATTAAATTCTAGTTTTTCTAAAACAAAACAACATCATTTTGATTATCTATCTTCTTTTCTAGAGAAAAACACAACAAATTCAAACCCAAAATCACGTACATTCAATCTAAAAAAACTCTAACAATCAACCCCTAATTGATTCTCAATCTATAGCCTAGTAAATTCTAGCAATCAAAATGTTACAATAGTTGCAACTTTTTTTTGATTAACATGGGTGTCCGGGTCAGCTTGCGCACAAACTCCACTAATCCCATGGGCCCTGAAGTTAACAACCATGTAAGCCTTCAGTGACCATTATATTAGCAACTAAATGGCTCGAACCAGAAATCATAGGGGGAGCAAACCCCTTAATCCCAAATTCTTACCACTGGGTCACCTATTAAATGGTTAAAATGGTTGCAACTTAACAATAATAGAGCAGGTGACGTGGATATGAAGAAATATGGAGATATAGCATATTGAAGCAATTGGTGGAAAATATGTCAAGAGCTAGTTATTTTTTTAGCTTGTGAGTCACAAGGAATAAATGATAATTAGATAAAAGTCAGTATTAATACGAACCATTACTGCAAAAAGAGAACTATCTTGAGAATAAATAAAATATGTTTTTGAAGAACTCTCTCTTTTCTATTCTTTTAACACTCGATCCTAAATTTAAATCTAAACTTATTTTTCAAGGTGATTTGTATCAGAGCCTTGAATCCAAGGCAATTATCAAGGATCTATAATGGTACAAAGAACAAATTAAAGGCTCTAGAGGAGTATAACAGGCTGTTGGATGATAGAGAACAAATTCTTTAACGGGAATTGCAAGATTACACAAGTGAATGATAGGAAATAATGGTAAGAATAAACCAAAGGGAATGAACAGAGGAAAACACAGATGGATACGTTGATGACAACCATTTAAACATTTATAGTTAAGAACATAAATTGAAAGGAATTATGCCAGTACGCGAGGGATAATTTGTGGGCAGCAAAACCATAACTAAGAGGAATTGATGGGAGATTCATAAAACAGGATATAATGTAGCTTTGCCAAGATTAAAGTTGCCTATATTTTATGGAGAGAATCCACAAGGATGTATTAGTAAATATAGGAAGTTTTTCAAACTATAGTCCATCAATGGTTGGAAATAGTTTTATTTATTTGGAAGGCAAGGCTAAATTGTGATGATAGAGACAATGTTCACCAACATATTTTTAAAACAATTACTCAAATTGTCAAGACTGAAGTTGTTTATGAGCTTAACTTAGCATTCTTAATTTGATTGCCAAACATAAAGGGTGAATCAATGTCTAGAAACCTCCTTAAGATGTATGTTCATGGATAATCCTAAGTAGTGACATTCCTAGTTGGGTTTAGCACAATGGTGCTACAATTACAATTTCTAGTTTGGTTTAGCACAAGGGTTGCAGAGACAACTAGAGATGGCTAGAAACATAATGAAATAGTTGACAAATAAAATGACGATAGAAATGGCATTCATGGTTGGAGATTGGGTGTACTTGAGGTTAGAACCTTATAGGTAAACCAATTTTAGCCTTAAAAAAGAATATGAGGCTAAATTCTAGGTATTTTGATCCTTATAAAATCTTTCAAAAAAAATTAGGGAGGTGACCTATAAATTGCAGTTCCCAACCACATATGAAAGAAAGAAGATTGGGGACAAAGTTATGGTATCTTTATCAGTTCCAACCACATATGATTCAGGCAAGGTAAATTTGAGACTTGTGGAGATTTCAGAAAGAAAGGATCATGGAGAAAGGAGATAAGGCTTTGACTGCATGATTAAATTAAATGGTCCATTCTTTTCGCTGAATATGCAACATGGGACAACCTTGAAGAGCCACAACTACGATTTTACTATGCATTCATGAACCTTATTAGTAGGTGTTTGGCTCTACCGTGCGGCCTGCGGTTGAGGCTCACCGCAGAGCCAAACTGTTTGGTAAATATTTGTTCCGCAAGTTTATTGTTGTGGGTCTTGCACAAAAACTGAGTTTGAAACTTAGTTTTGAAAAGCATGTCTATGATGCTTTTCTTCAACCACAGTCGCTGCATACTATTGTTCTCTCACATAAACACGAATAAACTCACACACACTCGAGCTACAATGAGATGCAAATAAAGATTGAAGAGAGGCTGGCAAGGAGTCAACTATGGGCTGATCAAATCATGGCTACAAATTAAGGGAAGATTTTTGGTGATTTGTTGACAACTGAAAATGGGACGTGTGCTCCCCTAATTTCAGCTATAGATTAGAGAGGTTCAAAGAGATAAACCAAGCATCAATCACAATGTAGCTGCATAAGAGTAGAAGCAGTAGCTGCCATTTCTGCAGAGAGATAGAGAGAAATGTGTAAGAGAGGAAGTTCGTCCTCATCCATTGTTGTAGTTTTTTTTTATGATTTTCATGTCCATCACGTAAACACTACCTTGGCATCGAGCCATTACTATTGCAGCGACATTAGATAGGGATTATCATGAGGGAGACAATGGTGGTCTCTCTCTCTCTCTCTCCACAGGAAGACCACGACGGTCTCTCTCTCTACATCGATTGCAACCTTTTGACGATCCTTCTGGCCACCACACGACACCATTTACGACGCTACCACCACAGGAAGAACCACCTTAGCCTCCTCTACCCGTCGGTATTGGCCGATGACCCTCTCGTCACAGTCGGGCAGTTACTGTTCACGTGAACAGTAACTTCGTGAATTAATTCATGATAAACAGTGCAACGCACCGTTTTGTGAATTAATTCATCGTTTTGTTTGAATTCTTGGGCTGGGCTGGGCTGCTCTCGGCCCAACCCAAGTCCACCAGCGTTGGGCCCTTTTGGCCCACCATGGTTGGGCCGACCCATTAAGTATGGGACAAACCTAGTCAGATTTAAAAAAAATATTAAAATTATATTTTAAAAAATTAAAAGTTGTGTAGATAAAGATCCTGAAACAACACTATTTATGGATTGCACATGTTGTTCCTGATGATATTTTACCAAATGTTGTTTATCGATCAAATAGCAAGGGATCGCAGAGGCCTTGATGTATGGATTTAATTCGTGATGGAATTGCAAGTAGTTTGATGAGAGAATAAAAATGAGTGTCTAATTTACTTGAATTATTAATTATATTTTATTATTATGATAATTGAATCTATAATATTTTAAAAAATAAATATGTGTATCTTTTAAAGTAATTTCACAAGTTGACAACATTATGAAAAACATGGTAACCTAACACTCGAAACTGTTTTTCATTAAACCTCAAACTCAACTACAATTTTAACTTTTAACCAAACACTTCAATTTCAGTTTTGAACCGCAGCTAAAAGCGCTTTTCATGAAACTGTTTTTTTTCAACCTTAACCACAATAGCAACAACTGTGCCAAACAGATTCTTAATCACGAGGAGTAGCGCATTGAAGCAATTAGCTTGTTAACTTATAAATCACGTGGAGTAAATGTTAGTTAGAAGCTCTTAGATTAGAAGTACTTAGAACCAGGTGGTCAGTTTCATTTTGGTTTGGTACTTTGTTTTTTCAATTGGAATGGATTGTTTCGGTTTCGAAGTGTTTCGGCGTTCCGTTTCGAGGTTGTATTGTTTTTTTTTATATATATATATATATATATATATAAAATTAAATATATTAATTCAAAAAAAATTTTGGTTCATATTCAAAAATAAAACTATTTAGAATTGTGCAATTTAATCTAAAAAAGATGCAATAAAATGATTTTTCTAAATAAAATAATAAAAATATTATGAGAATGTCATCATCAATCTCACAAGGTCATTATATTTTATGATTGCTTTGAAATTTTAACATAATATATATAAATATATCAAGAGATTTCTCGTAAAATTCTATCTCAATCTAACAGTCAAATTAAGAGATAAAATTGATATTATAAAGTTATTCATTATTTTTAAAAAAACATAATATATATAAATATGTGAAGAGATTTCTCGTAAAATTCTATCTCAATCTAACAATCAGATTAAAATATAAGATTGATATTTTAAAGTTATTTATTATTTAAAAAAACATTATTTGGCCGAAACGGAACAGGCGAAACAAAATCAGAACGGGCGAAACAAAATCAGAATGTTCCGGCTGAAATTTAGGTGAAATTTCTGGAATAGACCGCAATTTTAAATAGAGTCAAAACTGCATCATTTTATCTTATCTTCTTAACTGGTGTGAAATATTTTATCATTTCAACTAAAACAAAACGAGATCAACAATACTACCTATAACCATTACGGTTAAAAAAACTATCTCTCGAGAATAAATACAATCTGTTATGGCAGAACTCTCTCTTTTCAACTCTTCTAACTCCCAATACTAACTTCTGATCTTAACTTAATCTCTAGCTCAGTCACAACAAGATCACAACCCAAAATTCTAGCTCAGTCGCAACCCATAACTTCAGCTCTCTTCTCCATTTAAACCATGTTTTAACAACAAAACAGGAAGAACATCACAGCCTCCACATTCTACTACCCACACATGATCCTCACTGAAATCCTCTCTCTCCACACAGCCTGAGCCTTCGTTCCCTTTTCCAACTACTCCCACATGCCCTGTTGAAGACGATGCTTAAACTAAACTTTGTGCTCTTCTTAGCTCTTAATTCCTTGCGAGCTGCAGGGATTTGTGGCACGTTTCCTCGAGTGTTAATTGCCTTAAGATTGGCTGGAAATCATCCAGGATTCTTGTGACCGGAGGAGAAGATCACAAAATCAATCTTTGAGCTATTGCTAAGCCCAATGCTAGACTGAGTTTGTCCAGACATACAAGTGGGATTGATTCAGTAAGCTTTGATTCTTCAGAAGTCATTGTAGCTGCAGAAGCTGCGAGTGGCACAATCAAGATTTGGGATTTAGAGGCGGCAAAAACTGTTCGCACACTCACTGCCCACAGATCCAATTTCATTCTGTGGGCTTTGACCCTTTTGGAGAGTTCTTCGCTTCTGGTTCCCTGGACACAAGTCTAGAGATATGGGATATCAGTAAGAATTAGGGCTGCATTCACACTTACAAGGGGCACACTCGAGGAGTGAATGCAATCAGAATTACCCCAGATGGTCGTTGGGTTGTATCTGGTGGAGAGGACAATTCAATACCATTGCACGATTTCAAGTACCATGAAGGTCTTATTAAGTGCATAGATTTTTATCTGACCCCACGAGTTTCTTATTGCAACAGGTTCTGCTGACAGGACTGTAAAATTTTGGGACCTTGAAACCTTTGACTAATATGTGGATTGCATGAAATTTTGAACCTCATGGGAACTAATAAGATGCCATTATGTTGTGGATGTGAGATGGTCCAGGTTGTCAGATCTCAATGTTCCTGAAGGAAAATCTTGTTGGATGCTCATAAAATCAGAGTGTGGGTAGTAAATTGGAAATGTCAACTGATTCACAAAACTCTGACGTTATAGTAAAGGAAACAAAATCTCTTGGAAGATTGTCAGTTTTTCCAAGTTCAGATCATGGGAAAGAGTCCTCTAAAGAATCAAAGATTTTTCCTATCTGGTGCTCCACAAAGAGTGAACTTTGATACTGGGTTGAAGACGACTATGATCGGTCCAATATCAGTTCCTGGCGCAGCAGCCCAAGAGAGGAGTACTTCTACGAAGGTCCTTTCGGTTACTTCTCCTAGGTTATCATATACAATTATATTTCTTGTATTTGTGGTTTCTTGTAGTTTACTCTTCCTTAAGTTGCGAAGCTTAATTGGGGAAAACAACTTGGTTAGTTGTGCCTCCTCCCCTATATAAATATATATCGTTCACTCTCTGTAAATTTAATGTATAAGATTACTAAATTTCATCTTTGTAGTATCAGAGCTGGATTCCTCGACCTGACTCTGCATTTATTCCTTCCTTTAGTGTACGTCTTTGCTAAGATGGAAGATGGCAGTACTTTAGCATCAGAGGAAGAAAGCTCCTCTGTTGTTGCTCCAATTCTAATCTCCGAGATTGAGATCAACCCAAGTCAACGGGTGAGCTCAATATTATTGAATGAGTTCAACTATCTTCCTTGGTCGAGAGCAGTTACCCTTGCTCTTGGTGGAAGGTCAAAGCTTGGGTTTATCAATGGAAACACGAAGCCCTTAATATCTTCTCTCCCAACTATGAATCTTGGTTATGTAAAACAAATGGAATGAGCTCGAGGTGCACCGTCTATATACCACAGATGTGGTTGTGTTTCTAAAAAGAGCTGAAGAAGATAAAAAATTTCAGTTATTATCAAGCTTAGTTCAACATATGAAGATCTCCGCAGTCAAATCTTTATGAACGATGAGCTGCCATCCTTTACAAGTGTTTGTGCTACAATTCAATGAAGGTGTGAAGAATGTTATGACTAATATTTCATGATATATAAATTATTCATGTCAAATTATTAAGAATATATAACAATTAAGCGGAAGTGTACTTGAATCCATATCCAAGAATCACTTTTTAGAGACGTGCGAATGACCTTTTAGATTAACATATTCTCCTTTAGAGAGCTCTTTGATTTTTTCTATTGTAACCTTACTTTCTCTCTGATTATGGGATGTCAAAATGAGATTAAAGCAATATGTGTAATTTGAGGACCATGATCATATATATATATATAGGTAACTAGAATATTACCCTTTGGTATCCATGTGTTCTGGCATTTCTACCATTTGATATTCCTATCATTTGATATTCATGCCTTTTAACATTCCTACCCTTTGGTACTTCTATTTTAGCCTATCACTAAAATAAAAATAACATTTTAGTCTCTACACATTAAAGGTCCACACCCTATTAGATACACAAAAAATTAAAAAAAAAATCCAATTGTGTAAAAATACTTAGCAGATCATTTTTAATTAAGCTTCATTGTATTTGATAGTCTTCAAACATATAATTGTTCTCATATAAGCCCAACGTTGGATTGATGATCCAATAATCTCTCACTTGGATTATATGTATAACCTTATAATTATACTTTGCAAAAATAACCAAAATGGCTCAATCTTTGTTGTCATTAACAAAATATATCTATAACCAATCCGGTCCAGTAATCATACCAAAATAGGATTAAAGTGATCTTTGTTACAATTACCATAGCTCAACCTATCAAAGGTAACATATGCCAATACAATTAAATAACAAGGATCATGATATGAATATGTAGCATGACAATTTCATGCAATATGATCTTAACATGTCTATTTCTAACTGGTCCACTCTTAAACCTTAATGAGATCAAACCATATTAAAATCATAGTGTAAATAACCCAAAACTTTATTTCTGCAGAAAATAACCTCATAAATATTCATAAACTGAAAATATGTTTATACTATAAAAGCATCTAAAATTACAAACTCTCTTTAAAACTGAATATAATCAATTGCCAAAACACTCATATGAGCAATGTGCTTATGAAACATTTTAGGTTGCGATACCTTAGTAAGCGGATTCGCAACCATAAAGTTTGTATTGATGTGCTCTGTAAATAATTATTCACTTTGAACTATTTTTTTAATAACTAGGAACTTGATGACTATGTGTTTCGACTTTGATGAGATCCTATTGTTATTAGAATATAACTACTGAATTATTTTCACAAACTAATTTAGTGGTCTTTCGATAACATCCACTATACATAACCCCGTGACAAAATTTTGCAGTCATACGCTGTGATTGGATGCCTCATAACATGATATAAACTTTGTTGTCATAGTGGAAGAGGCATTAAAGTGATTGTTCATCACTCTTTGAGGAGATAACATCTCCAACTACTATGTAAATATAGCCCGACATAGATCTCATACTATCTTGGCATCCAACAAAATCAGAGTCGTTATACCCAATGATCTCAAGCTTATCCAACCTCTGATATATAAGCGTGTTGTCTTTTGTTCTCTGTAAGTACCGTAAGACTCGTTTAGCTACTTTTCAATGGTCTATTCCTGAATTGCTTAAATATTTGTTTAATATCCCAATAATGTATGTAATATCGTACGCATACACACTTAAATATACGTTAGACTCCCTACTACTGAAGCATAAAGAATCTTATGTAT
The DNA here is from genome assembly GCA_029204005.1 of Salix udensis. Taxonomy (NCBI): domain Eukaryota; kingdom Viridiplantae; phylum Streptophyta; class Magnoliopsida; order Malpighiales; family Salicaceae; genus Salix; species Salix udensis. The sequence goes on along the minus strand of CM055029.1, from coordinate 4,959,594 downwards.
TTTTTTTTCTCAAAATCATTCTTAGAGAATTGATTGAGACTAAATTTGTATCCTATAATTACAAGGGTATCTTCTGGTCTACAATCTTGTATGTCATATCTCTTGAGAACCTTCTCGATATAGCTCTCACTGAAATACATAATGGGCCTCATATCCTGCATTAACACAGCTCATATACTTATATTTAAGGCATCACATTAAATTTCAAAAACTTTTATAAACTTTGGTAAAGCTAAAATAGTTACCAAACGAAGGTTATCTTTCAACAAATTAAACGTTTTATATATTCATCATTTCATTTAAATCCAACAAACTTTTTCATAATTTTCGTTAAAGGTGTTGCAATAGTATTAAAGTATTTCACTAGCCTTTTATACAAGCTAACAAATGAATGAAAACTACTTACCTCAATTACAGACTTAGATATGGGCCAATTTTGGATGGTCTTGACCTTCTATTCATTCATCTTAATACCCTGTGCAGAAATATAATTTTTTCCATGAAAGAGGTTTGCTTATTGAAATTACCATATAGCTTCTCTTTTTGCAATACACTAAGTACACTATGCAAATGATCAAGATATTCATTTGAGTTCTTTCTTTAAATTAGGATGTCATCAAAGTACACAGCCATAAACTTACTAATGAGTGCATGCAAACATGATTTATCAATCTCATAAACGTGCCAGGTGCATTTGTAAGCCCAAACAATATGACTAACAATTCATACAAATCATGTTTAGTCCTATGTGTTATTTCCATTCATCAACTTCTTTTATCCTAATATGATGGTACCCATATTTTAAGTCAATTTCAAAGCAAATACATGCTCTATACAACTCATCCAACATGTCATCGAGTTTAGGGATAAAATATCTATAATTTACCATTATGTTGTTAGTGGCACGATAGTCAACACACATTCACCAATTTCTGTCCTTTTTAGAACAAATGATCATACTCTTATGAAATTACCTTATCTTTATCAACTTATCTACTTACCTTTGAAACTCTTTCATCTCCTCGAGATTGTTTTTATTGGCTGGATGGTTAAGAATCAAAACTTTGGGTACAAGGTCAATATGATGTTCAATTCCCCTTATTAGTGGTAATCTACTATGAATGTATTCAGAGAAAAAATCATCAAACCCCTGTATCTAAACAAACAACCACATTAGAAATAGTAGAATCAAAATTATCAGTGTTTAAATAAGTCTTCTTATTCACAAGTAAGTTTATCGGCTTGTTAGTGAAAAACAAAGATCTAATTAGAGCACTTTTGCAATAAATTTAGGTTGTTTCTTTAATTTTTCACATTATTATCATCACACAATCTTACTTTCTTCACTCCTCGGGTTTTACCTTCCCTCTCAAGTAGTTTGATTAATGATTTAGATTTAATAGAATCTAATGGTCTTCTCTCACCATTATCATCACATGAATTCTCACTCTTCCCATCCTCACATTACCTTTTTAACTTCTTTTTTTTTATTATCATACACTTGTTTTGGAGATAAATGTATAAGAGGGATGGTTTTACCATCTCTTACAATAGTAAATCTATTTATAAGCTCATCATGAATCGTCTTCTGATTGAACTGTTTTAGATGCTATAAAAGTATGTGACTAACATGCATTGGTACTATATCATAAATAACCTCATCAAAATACTTTCCAATAACAAACATAATTTACACTTGCTTAAAAATCTTCACTTTACTGCATTCATTTAACCATTGCAATCTATAAGGCCTAGGATATTTAATCTAAATCATATTCAATTTTTTCACAAGAGTATCACTAGATATATTAGCATTATTATTGTCATTGATTATCATACTACATAACTTTTTTGTATATGACATCGAGTGTGAAATAGGTTTTCATGTTGTTATTCTACATCTTTTTATTTGATTTGCATGTTCAGCACACACCTTATAACCAATTACAATTTGCCTTTTTCCCCACTCAAATACATTTTGGGATTGTTTCTACCTAGAAAAGTAAGAATTTTCAGTTTGATAGCATCCAAATCATCATCTACATTATCATGTCCCTAAAATTACAAAAGTTTCTCCTTTGGTTGAATTGACCCCTAGTTATATTCCTAAAATCCATTTGCTTTCTAGGTTGTTGAAAACCTTTCCTTTGGCCTATGATCTCATCCTCAAAACCATCATCACCAATATCATCAACATCCTCCTCAAAAGCCTCATAATCAACCTCCCTTAACCTTTTAACTATATTGTCATTGTTTGATTTTGGTTCAACCCCAACCTTTTTTGCATCTTATGTACTTGTAACAACTTCGTTACCATGTTTATCCACCTTAACAAGTTTGTCACACACATTTCCCATCACAAAATTCATCCTTTTCATCATCTTCATCATGACTTGCATTTGGAGCTTAAGCTCACCCTCGGGAGGATGTCGTGTGTTGTCCTGAATTAACATGATAATGCCTATAAAAAAAACTAGTTAGTGTTAAAAAAATATCCCCATATCACTCGTGTTTCGCTCAACCACTGTTAATATCCTTACATGTCACATCTCTTGTCTCACCTTGTTACAGTTCTTGCAAACCTGAAACCAACACCAAATATAACCAACTTCCCAGAACAATCAAAATAAGAGTATACGACTAAAAAAAATAGAAAACTAGTAAAACAAATGATAGTTTTGCAAGTAGCAAGCGAATCTATCCAAAATATGGATGAAACTAAAGACTTGAAAAAAGAAGAAGAAATGAAGTATGCAAAATGATAAAACAACATCCAAATATGTTAGATATGATGTAAATTTGTTGCAAGAAACGAAAACAATGTCATAACCTATTTTAAGGTTATTCCAAAAAAAAAATGGTATGGTGTGGTGGAAAAATTAAGTTTGAAGTTTTGGATGGATTTGAAAGCTTGATCGTACCTCTATTGTCCCTAAGAATGAAGGAAAATACAGATTTAATGCCAAAATAAACAATTATTAGACAAGTATGCGTAAACATTATGTCTAAGAGCATAATTAAATTTTACTAGGCCAATTTGATTTATTCATTGGTCAAATTAAAGTTTAATTATGTTTAAGAATTAGTTTGGGTCCAATTGAAAGATTTAATTAAGTACAAGGACTTAATTATATTTTAAATTAGTCAAATTAATTTTACTTAATTGGTGAGAAATTGAGCTTGAGAGCCTAATTTGAGTAGAATTAAGAAGATTGAAATTTTTTTAAGACCAAATTTAATTTTTTCCAAGTCCATTGATTGCAATTAGGGTAAAAATTAAATGAAACTCAAAATTTTGGGGGTCAATT
>CM055029.1:4687956-4955786 GCA_029204005.1 Salix udensis | reverse complement strand
GAGGCTAAATTGAAGAAATTTATAGCCATAGACCATTTTGTAAAAGACACTAAACCCTAAGGACTTAATTGCTTTGAAATCAGGGATGAAATTAAAAGCAATTGAAAATTTAATGATTAATTGAGGAATTACATAAATCTAGGACAAAAGACCAAAATAAAAAAGACGGGTGAATTTGGGGTTTCCATTGAAGTTTTTCATGCGTAAAATTTTGGGGCTATACGTGCCTTGTCCACTTCACTTTTTTTTTAATTTGTTTTTTTATTTTATTTAAATGAAATTAATAAAAAAATATTTATTATATCATAGTTTTCAAATAAAATTAAATAGCTTTTTTTTAGAAATATTAACAATTGTTTTATAATAATTTTATATGAAATTAATTTTTTTTATTTTATTTCTCTTAAAATCATATTAAATTAATGAGGTATATGTGTTTTTTTAAGGTTGAAATAGTTTGTTACTTAATAAATTTAAATCATTTAGTTTTTTTTTTATGAATTTCTGTTTTAATTGTTTGAATTGAAAACCTCATGCCATTGATGAAATAAATTGTGGCCGAGTAAAATAGCTGAAGAAAAATATAAATAAGAAGATATAAATTTGGCTCAATTATTTTAAAATTTAAATCACTAAATTTGTTCTAATTGTTATTTTAATAATCATAAAATTAAATTAAAAAAAAATCGCATGAGTAGGAAGAAATAGTATAATGCTAGTAATATAGCATCGGGCAAAACACGAGAACGGCGAAATGATGGGTTATTGCCTTCACAAAGACCATGACACGTGCTGTGGTCTGGTCATCGAGAAATCAGCCAACTGCATCTACACACTTCGCTTTCTAACTTAGACAATGACACGTGCCCCTGCTCTTATTCCCACGAGCGTGGCACAGACTCTGTCACTCTCTCTCCCTCCTTCCCTCGAATTACTCAACAAAAGATCGCTTTTCCTTTTCCCATCTCCCAATTCTCCCTTAAACCTCCCCCTCTCTTATTATATATACTAGAGGAATTTTTGTCACTATATTTCAAAAATACTTATAGAAAATTTTATTTTATTTTAATATTTTTTTTGATATTTCTGATATTATTTTAATATATTAATATCAAAAATATTTTTTAACAAATAAAAAAATATATCATTTTAATATAATTCTCAATGAAAAATACTTTAACAATCAACATTAATGAGCAGTATTAGAGGTCATGCAATATTCTATAGTTTTTTTCATCATACTTAAACACTAATTAAGTATTTTTAAATCATTTTAATATATTAATGTCAAAAATTATTTTTAAAAAATTAAAAATATAATATTTAATGTATTTCTAAACAAAAAATACTTTAATAATCAACCTTAATGAGCGGTATTAGCAGGTCATGCAATATTCTATAGTTTTTTATCATCATACTAAAACACTAATTTAATATTTTTAAATCATTTTAATATACTAATGTCAAAAATTATTTTTAAAAAATAAAAAGATATAACATTTGATACATTTCAAAACGAAAAATACTTTAACAATAAACCTTAATGAGCAGTATTAGCAGCTCATGCAATATTCTATAGTTTTTTTCATCATACTAAAACACTAATTTAATATTTTTAAATCATTTTAATATACTAATGTCAAAAATTATTTTTAAAAAAATAAAAAGATATAACATTTGATACATTTCTAAATGAAAAATACTTTAACAATCAACCTTAATGAGCAGTATTAGCAGGTCATGCAATATTCTATAGTTTTTTTTTCATCATACTTAAACACTACTTAAGTATTTTTAAATCATTTTAATACGCTGATATTAAATTTTTAAATGAAAAATATCTTAATAATCAACCTTAATGAGCGGTATTAGCCGGTCATGCAATATTCTATAGTTTTTTTCATCGTAATTAAACACTAATTTGGTGGAGGTGGTGGGGATAAACAAGTAGTACAAGGTGGGTTTTGTTTACTTGTATTATCATTAGTATAAGTCTTAGGTGTGGAGGGATTGGATTATATTTAATGTTGGCTTCTTTTAAACCGGCAATTGATCGAGCATGGAATTGCGAGAACACGCCTTGCCTTTACTTTGCTTCTCTTTCCTTGATCCAGCAAACACTGACAGATTGTTTCATGGGGAGACATTACTCTGATTTGGAGAAGAATCATCGTACAACAATCTTCTAATTCCCATTTTCATCGTATTCCTCCCGATCTCATTCCATTTTTTGATAATTTAAAAAGCTTTGGTAGAATAACTTTATTTGAAGAATTAATTGTGAAGAAGTCACATCTCATAAATAAAATATTTACTAAAAATCGTTATTTTTAAGTGCCACAAGATAGTTATTGCACTTTGAAAAATTATAAAAAAAACAAAAATTTTATATGTATGTATGTATTTCATAGAAAAGTATGTATTTTAAATATCGGGTTTGTATCTTACAATGTAAATTTAAAACCCAAATTAAGTAAAATATGTTGAACACAATTCCATGAGAGTTTATATTTGCATATTTTAGCATACTAAGAAACCATGAAAAATAGTCTTTTTATTTCTTATATGCATTTTTTATTTAGTAACTAATTTATTAAACCCGATGAGAATTTAGCCTATATTTTAAAAAGTACTAAGAAATAATTTTGTTTGTCCCAATATCAAGGATTACGAAACTTAAATGGAAGACATATTCTCAATATTAAGAGAGAGAAATATGTTTTAACTTTAGAATAGCTCAACTTTAATTTGATAAGATAAAGATCTCTTTACCGAAGAGAAATGTTTTTTAACCTTAGACATAACAACAGAAAGATCTCTTTACCGAAGAGAAATGTTTTTTAACCTTAGACATAACAACAGCTAAAAAACATAAAAATACCTTAGTTAGTTTATATTAGACAAATAAACAATACAACTTACCTTCAGTATCCTAGGGAGTATTATGTTCTTTCTATAGACAATCAATCCTTTTATATAAACTCTAAGACCAATCAGAGTTTCTAATGAGAAAAAAAATACCAGGTGACAAGTCCATACTTTTTTTACAGGTGAGAAACAAGAATTCCTTGTTCTTTTCTCATTATCAGAGTGATCCTAACTCGGGATGACAATTACCATGATGTCACACATGTGCAAAAAAATGCCTACTCCACTAGGAATCTCACGTGGACTAAGCTTCTTTTTTTTCTGTCTAGTTATTATGTTTTAATTATTTAGTCTATTTTTGTTTTCAACATGTCATTTGTATATATCTCTTATATGGTTTAAATTTTTATACATATTTGCTCATACATTGTTTAATTCATTCTTTCATGCATCACATGTTTTAATTTTCAAGCACACATCAATTTCTAAGTTAGGTAGGAGATTAACAGTTTGTCCCAATACTATTGGTTATGGTTCAAATATGTGAAAAAAACTCAATTTATATTTGACTGCTTGTTAAGTAATACTAAAGCATACGTGCTTTAGTAATTTCCTCGTAACGCCTCCATATTATCTTCACATATCATCATTAGATAGATTTCGAGATCTTTTTTAACACCAAGTATATTACTTAGCCCCTATTCACTTAAAGATTAAAAGTCTATCTTTAGGTTATATGTTCTAGTAGTAAACTATATTATGAAAAAGCCTAACATGTAACATCCTAAACATGAAGACTACTTAGATGGAAAATAGTCATCACAAAGATTCTGTAAGAGTCTAATTATTACAACTTGACTGAGATGAATATGAATTCCTTCATCGATGTAATAAAAACATTAGGTAATGATCATTGCCACCCCTAAAGATTGAACCATTTTCAATTTACCTTTTTTTTCCACATGCATATCATATTTATTTGCTTTATAGCATTGCATATCTTTCATTTGTATAAGAAATATAGGCTCAACCCTTAAATGCAAAAGCCCTACCAAGATCTATAAGAGGAAAATAAGAGAGTTTAGCGTAGAAAAAAAAAGGATAGCTTCCTGAGAAAAGGAGATGGCTTTATTAATCGATTTGATAAGACAAATAATTCATTCCAAAAGAAACCCTTTACATATGGAATCCAATACTGTGTAGTTTACTACAAATTTGTTTTTTTTTTTTATCACTTTACACGCCCTTATCAGAAGAGAGCTTTATATGTTTATATAATTAATTTAAATCTACTAAACGCATGTTTGAGAGTGTAGTTGCGGTTGTTTTTGAAAGTGCTTTTCGTTTAGAAAATGCATCAAAATGATGTTTTGTTATTTTTAAAAAATTATTTTTGACATCAACACATCAAAATTATTTAAAAATATCAAAAAAAAATTAATTTAAAAAAAAATTCAATTTTTTTCAAAATCACTTTCAAAAAAGTTCTACCCAAACACCCCCTAAATCATGCATCCAACACCCTAAGTTCATCAGAGATTCCTGTTACCTTTCCTACAAGTTCACTGCAAATTATTCGAAACTATTGCAAACAAAATTACATGACAAACCTTCGTTGTTGTTCCATACTAGATATCATGAAAATCTAAATTGAAAAAGGAAAATGTTGATTGTCTCCCCCTTCTAATTCCCTTTAATGATATTTATCAAAATCCTCGTAAATGCATATCAAATAGTTTCTTGACCATAACATATTCAAGAAAACCACACATGAAATGATGAATAAAATATATGAATAAAACATATCCAAACAACACTTATCACACACAAATATCAAAAATGATAATATTAAAATAAAGTATCCATACCTGTTTTTTTTCATAAGAAAAATCAAGTCACGAACATAACTTCAACCATGTACTATATATTAATTCTTTGTTTGAGGGAGGAATGTGATTCTATATTTGAATTTCTATAGTTAAAATAATTCATATATGTAATATTCTCTTAATTTAAAAGTTCGATTCTATTGTACTATTAATAGACTTGTATTCATATGTACAAGAACTAGAAATGGCATATCATAAGGTCAATGATATTGTATAGCTCCCTACATATTTTATCGTGGATTGCTGACAATGTTTTTCCTTGCACTTTTTTTTTGGGTTGTCCTTTTTTGTTTTTTGGTTTTTTTGATAACGGGGTGTCTAGGTCAGGTTACTGCATACGACGACTAATCTCCGGATCTATTTTTTTTCTTATATTTTTTTTCCTATTTTCTCTCTCACTTATACGTTTTTTGTTTTGTTTTTTTTATAACCGGGGTGTCCGGACTAGCTTAAAGCACACCATTACTAATCCCCGGACTTATTTGTTTATTTACAATTTTTGTTTTGTTTTTTTCCCCCACTTACATTTTTTTTTAATAATCGAGGTGTCCGGGCCAACTCATGCCCACCACGACTAATCCCCAGGGATCCACTTTTTTTTACATTATTTTTCCTATTTTTTTCCCACTTACACTTTTTTTGTTTGTTTTTATTTTTGATAACCGGGGTGTCCGGACTAGCTTATGCGCACCACGATTTTTCGCATAGTAAAATTCATTGTGCATTTAGACACATATTATTGTGGATTTTAATGGTGAAATTACTATTTTACACCTTAGTAAATAATGATTTTAGCCATGAGTCCAGGGGTATTTTTGATTTTTAATGTTTATGGGTACAATAAAATAACCATAATACCGTCTAATAAGATAAAAATCAATAGTAAAATCCAGGGGTTATTAAGGATATTGCTCATGTTTTTTATAATATACTAATATAAAATCAATCTTTGTATACATGCATGAGAGAGTTTTACTCTCAGTTTTACACCATCAAAGCTAAACTCACTATGTTTTCTAACACAAGTTGCATTTAATACAAATACAAAATAAAAAATTAAGATTAAAAAATCTAAACTAAGAGCAAAGGTGTATAGATACAAACAAAAAAATTAAAAACTATCTTAAAAAGGACCAAAAAGATCAAGGGATCAAAACTAAACCAAAAAGATAATAGAATAAAAAACAGAAATACAAAACAAGAAATTATATATGTTAAAACAAGATAAAAAAAAATTAATTACAGCGGTGGAGCGTGGGTTTATGGCTCGTATATTCTATATAGCTCATGATATAGGGATATTAGCTCATGAGCACACCATGAAATCCAAATAAAAATAAATTAGGAAGTTCATTATAATTAACCAAATATAGAAAGGCCTAAAACCAAACAAACATCCAATTATAAAAACAAACCCAAAAATATGACATGAGCAAACCAAGAGCGGTGCCTTATGTTGTGTCGTGGCTTAGACCAAATTATTTCTAATATAAAAAAAGATACTTAAACAATGTCAATGTTTTTAAAGATGAAAAATAATTTGAGACTCACGTATTTGACTTTGACTAGATCCATTAAGAAAAATATTAATAACGAAGATGATTTAAAAAAATAATAATGAACAATAAATAAAAATTGTTCGATATAACCTAGTTATTTTCAAAATTAGTAAACAATAATATAGAAAATAAAGAAGCTCAATCTTCAACAAAATCAAATGCTAAGAGATAAAACTACAAAAAAATATGAGCGTAAAAAGAAAAAAAGAAAAGATTTTTTGGTTCATGCTACACTAAAGGGCATTTTGTTTTCTAATCTTAAAATAATCTTAAAATAAATAAACATGGTGATATATCGTACAATATATTTTTTAAAATATATATTGAGCAATTAATTTAATTTAATATAAAACACAATATTTGTTTTCTTAAGAAAAAACTAAACCCAACAAAGAATGAAAACTAAAACGATCCAAGATAACAGATTATTTTTAAAATCATTTAAAACATCCTATACAAAGAAAAATAGTTACAAATTCAAATATCCAATTAACTCAAATGTCAGATAATGAAACTAAAAATGCATGAGTTGAAAAAGAAAAAAGAAAACACAATAAATGAACCTCAATTGATGCAACCATATTTTTCGATAGTCTTTACCCATATTTAACTAGTATTTTGTCAAATTTTTTTATATTTAAAATGTCTTGATATTCTTTTATTTCATGTTTTGAAGACATTTTTGGATGAAAGATGCAAAAAAGAAGTAAAGTGGAGGTAACTTGGCGATTTGATTGTTAGTTAATGTTTTGTGTAGAGCGTGAGCTCTAGAGGTCTAAATGAGGTTATTCTAGTGGCATTAAAAAGATAACATACACACCTTTCTATAAATCTATGGAAACAAAAAGTAAATAAATAAAAAGCATGAGAATCGTAACTTTCAAAGTCAAATCTTGCAATTTGCCATTGTTGACCTTTAGGACATTTCAACTTAAATATCTGTAGCTATAAAAGATTTCAATTGATGCAAACTTAATTTTGTTGTATTCCATACTCAAATACCTATCATTAGTCCATATTTTATCTCAAAAACGATGTCATATGATGGAGATATGATATTTTTAAGATGACAACGTTAATTCTCCCAACTTAAAGGAGGACTATTTTGTAAAATAGGAAACTAGGGTTTCTTAGCATATATAAAGAAGGAGGAGAGGAGTGATGGCCAGACCAGAAAAATAAGAGGAAAAAAAATGCCCAATTCTCCTCCACAAACCCAAAAAATCATGTTTTTTCCTTTGTTTTTGATTAGTTGTTCATCAAACATGCAGGGCTAAACTCTTTTTTTCTTGATTGCATGGACACAAAAACCTTTATATTTGAAGAATTGTGAGATCTATTTTACCTTTTTTTTTAGTTTATATGATGAATGTGTTTGTTCTTCTATGTTTATTCTTCCTATGATTGTTTGTTTTAATTTCTTTAGCAGACTCTAAGTTATTATTGTGAATAATCTATTACTAAGTTTGATGTCAAAATTGGAGTTGTAATATATGAACTACGGAGCTATTGAGTTTAACAATTGTGATGGATCTACGTCATTAATCTTATGGAGAAGATTGAATCAAATCAAACATATATTGTGAACAATTATGTTTTCTTGATTAATCAACTTATCTAGTTCTTAAGGCTGCCATTGAATTAAATTACTAATATGGGCATTGTGGTTATTTAGTGGTTAGGGTAAGTTATATGGCAGATCTGTTAATTAACCAATATTAAGAAAAAATAAATATTTAGAATATAAATTGATGTTTCGTTTCCATGATCAATTCTGATTTATGTTGGTGGGTATTTACTTGCAACCAAGATTTGTTTTCTTGATAAATTTTGATTTTATTTAATTTCACTTGATAGTTTTTTGTTTTTTTTCTATTGCCTAGACAACTTCCAAACCTCTCAATTTGCATATCATATAGCATAAAAATATGACATGAACTTTCATAGTGGGATTGACCTCCTTCTTGGTCTATATTATCTTATGTGTTATGTTGTAAGCTAGAGTAATTAATTTATACGATACGACATCATTACATATGTAATTTGAATCTAAGACTGCTAACCTTATATATATATATATATATATATATATATATATATATCTTCATGATAGTTATAAGAATGGATGTTAACTTCAAATTGCATTTAGTTTTGCATCATTTGGATATATGAAACTCTAGATATGGATAGTAAACTAATGAAAGGGTCTAACCTGGAATCAACTGGATAACCCATACATCACTATCAAGTACTTTTTGATATCTAAATGGCATAACCGGGTTTATCATGTTTCATAAAAGTTGTAAAATTATGTCTTAGCTTTCCAACTAAATAAACCACTCTTAAAATTGAGGTGTACAACTTTTGTTATGACTACAATTATGAACAATGTTTTGATGGGTTTAGGCTGAATTAAAACAACAACTAATTTCCAACCTTTTGTTTTGAATTCAACATTATAGAAATTATGAAAAACAAAACATGTGTGAAACTTTGTTTTATCCTACTTAGTGAGTTAAAATTTGGATTTGGATGATAAATTAAATGACACTTTTATTGTTTGTGGAGCTTGTTAGTGATGATTGTTTTTATTGGTACAAGAGAGGTTGTACTGACAAGAAAAATAGTAGGGTGTCTCGTCTAGAAGTCAGAAATCATGTAGGTCTTCTTTGCACCTTAATTTTTTTTTAATTATTTATATTATTCTAGCAATTTGTTAAACTTAATAAACCTTAATAATAATGACAAATATATCTTGACACGAGGTTTATGGAAAACTATTATTTGTTGTTTCTATTATTAAAAGGAAGCCATTGATTATATAGATTTCATATCTAATGAAAGCCAATATGTGTTATTTTCTTGAAACCAAAAGGTAGCCATTGTTATGTTGCTTTCTTTTTAAAATGAAAGCCAATGTTTGTTACTTTCATTGATAAATGAGAGTCACTGTTATGTTGCTTTCATATCTAGATGAAAGCCAATGTTTGTAGTTATCATAGTTGAATGGAAGCCAATGTTTGTAGTTTTCATAGTTGAATGGAAGTCAATGCTATGTTTAGTGTTTCCATTGATGAATAGGAGTCAATGTTATATTTCTTTCATACATGGATGAAAGTCATGTTTGTAGCTTCCATCGTTGAATGGAAGTTACTATCTACTACTTTCATGGTTTGATAAAAGTCAATAATATGTCATTTTCATTGTTAGAAAGAAACCAATAAGATGTAGTGTTATGAATGTTGAATATGATTTTTGGGATGGGAATGAGATTGTGCTTATAAAGAAATGGAAAATTAATATCAGAAGGGAAAAAATGTTATAATAAAGAAAAGTATAATTATTGTGTGATAAGGAAATATTTTATATTCTTGTGCTTTTTCTTCTTTTTTTAGCTTTATTATTCATAATTCATGGGGAGAAAAATTATTATATGTCAATCATAAGTTATGTTGATAAGGGTATAGGGTCTAAAAGGATTGGATTATGTTTGTGGTGTTGTTTGAGTTCGGATTAATGTCAATAACTTGGCACCCTCTAAGTATAAGAGAAACACCATTAAGATTTCAAAAGAATTTATATATATTTTTTTTTGTATAAGCATATTATTCAAACACGACATGTGTTAAAAATTAGGATGTTATATTTTGGTATCAAAGCATTTGTTTACAATCTAAGAGGGAAGAATGAATTTATGTTAATGACAATTGAATTTCATTACATGATGATGTGTATGCGTTAAGGAACAAGAATCACCTTATCTTCTAAACAAACACAAGAGAGAGTGGGAGATCAGAAGGATGATTTTTTAGAAGACATCGTATCACATGCACTTGATATACAATCTTAACCTATCTAGAGAGAGCCCTTTTATACCTAAAGATGTTTCCTTGTCAATTGTAGTAGAGATGCCACAATTAGAGGTATCATAGAGGTTAGAATTTGGTGGACTTCTTTTTCTAGCATCTCTAAGGGCACCTCTCACTTTTGATCGTGCTTATTTATGATAGATAGTTAGAGTTGTTGTATTAAAAAGGTTAGGGACTACTAATGCTTAGACGTGTGCTATATTTAGGGGATAAGTGTGCAGTGGTTGTATGGTAGTGGTTTCATAACATAAACAGAGTTATTTGTATAAATTAAATGTGTAAGGATATTAGAGTAAATTGTATGGCATTGTTACTCTCTAATAGCTGCTCAGACTTGGTGGGATTGGGATACTATTAAGACTTAAAGAATAGGAGAGGATCTAGGTTAGGTTGATTTTTGGAAAAGACTTTGAGAATAGAAACTCATAGTTATGAGATAAAAGGATGTGGATTTGAGAAAAGGAATGAGCATGTATCTTTTGTACATAACCACCTCTTCCAAATAAAGATGAAGGTGGACTCAAGGCCAATCATTTAAGATAAGGGTTTTTTTTTAAAGGTTCAACTAGTACATTTTGTAACTTAAATCAAGAGGAAACTTTGTTGAAATTTTATTAAAGTAAAAGAATTTCAATTGGTCTTTTAAAAATGGAATTGTTGAAAATGAGAAATAGTTAATGATTTACAAATAAACAATTGGCCTAATTTGTTTGTATATATAAAACTTTTTATTAAAGTAATGGAATGCTATAATGAAACTTGAAAAAAAAAAAGAAACTAACAAAATAAAATGAGGGTTGTTGTGAAGAGAGGGATTGAAAGGTGAAACTTTATGTTAGCTAGTTCGCTTTTAAAAGATAAAAGAGTATAGGCTACGGTTGCGTGTACTTATATGAATTTTTTTTTGTTTACTAGAAAATAAATTAACAATAATAAACTAAAAAAAATATGTTTAGAGACTTAGAATGAAAATTATTTTCATGGAAATGTGTGTTTTCTAATTCTTAACTTTTTCAAAAATTTAGAAAACACCAAAATAATTGTTTTTCAAATTCTCTACTCTAAAAATAAGAACTTTTTTGGTTTATATTTAATATTGATTTATTTTTAATATTATATATTTAAACAAAACAAATTCTTTTTTTCTAGTGTTTTTGAAAAATTGTCTAATAAATATGTTTTGTTACTTCTCCATAAAAATTCGATAAATAGAAAAACTATAAAACTAATTTATAAGAGTATACATAACCTTGTTGTTTCAATTTATATATTAAAAAAGATAAGATCAATTTTTTTTATTTGTTTTTTTTAGGCTACTCTAACTTTTTAGAGATAAAAAGATTTAGAGTTAGGCTTTTAAGATAAATTGCTTTTTGTTGTTTTTAGAGAGAAAATGGAACTTTATATTAGGGGTTTAAAAGGCTTCTTTGCATAGGTTTCAAGGTGTACTTGGATTTAGGGTGTTTGATTATTAACTTAATAAGATTGAAGTTTATATGGTTGTATCTTTGCTAGTTTTAATTTTTATTTTTCCAATCTTTTTTTTGCATTTACATTTTCCTTTTCTCTTTTTTTCATTTAATTTTTTATATCTCTATTCTATAATCACTCTTTTCAAAAAAAAAAATCTATTTATCCTTTTTTTCATTGTTCCTCTCCTTTAAAACTATGAAGTCATGTAAAATAATTTAAAGATCAAGTAAAATCACTAAATGAAATCAAATTTGAAAAAATTGTTGAAATGGTATGAAAATGAAGTTTCTGGAGGTTTTGTTTTATTAATTTTAAGTAATGTATTAAACATTTATGGTCAAAATGAGTTATGAACTCTACTTTTTTACTTTATTTTGTTAGTGACATTATGAAGAAAATACATAAATTATTTTTAAAAACATATTTTAAGTATAAGATTACCATATTGATAGGCAACAAACTTCTTAATATATATGTATATAATGGTGATGTGGGGAGGTGACCAATTTTTAAACTATAATTGAAATGGTCATATTAATAGGAGATAAACATGCAACTCTAATAATGTAATGATCAAGTTAAAAAATAATCAATTTTTTGCTTGTGCTTTTAAAATAAAATGATGTTTTTAAAGATAAACCTTCAAGAAAAAAAAGAGTTGTTTTAGAAAATAAATGATTCATTAAAAAATAAATAATAAATAAATGATTCTTTAGAAATAAAAGTGGTTGATTACTATGCCAATATTCATATATGCCATGTAATGGCTTGGATGTAATTTCACCTTAAGTTTTTTTAGTTATTTCTAATGGAGTTTTGGAGTGTTTTAGACTTGAATGGAGGATACAGTTAATAAAATAAAAAAGTTGCTTTATTGTTTGTTTAAGCATTTTTAGATATCAAATAGCTTAGATGAGATTTTTTAATAAAGATAAATATTTATTTTTCAAGAATGTTAGGTGCAAATACGTTGCTTAGTCTTTAAAATATAGTTTTGCCTCTTTTTTTTCATTTATTCTCTTACTCTTTATTAATAACATGTGATTTAATGTCATAAAAATTATATAATGCATAAATAGGTTAGCCATTTAATTTTGAAAACATTTTTTCTCTCTCTTTTTATTTGATGGTGTGACTTGTCAGTTTAAGCAATCAATCTTTGATTAAAAAAGAAATTAAACCATGTAATATAAGTTAAAGACTCAAGGATGGAAAAAAATATATATGACATATTTAAAGCTATTTTTAAAGATATAAAGACTTATGATGACTTAAACAACCATATAAATTTCATAGGCTTTTAATCTTAATTTTATGATTTTGGTTGTCAATTTCATTACTTGGTAATCTAAATTCTCTCAATTGAACTTAGCATGATATTAGGGACTTTTAAAATTAAAGGAAAAACATGGGAAAATATAGATTTGACAACTAGTAATTGAAAGTAAATTAGAAATTCTAAAATAGGTTTTGGTTCTAAAGTGTAACACCATATGTTTTCTAATGTGATTTAACTTTTTCCATTAACCATATATAGGAGTGATATATTCTTTATAAAGGATAGAGTGTATCCTATATAAAAGCCCTTTCTAATCATCACACTAAACACAAAATTTATTATACATATACTCATCTACCATGCATAAGGTTTTCCATTTAAATTAAAAGGATTTATAAAAAATTTAACAAAATTTTGGTAGAGTCTCCCTTGCATGGGGCCTTACCTAAAATTTTATCTTATAATTAATACCTACACAACAACAACTGCAATCTAACCCCTATTCGGTTTACAACATTGATGCTCACAAGCAGCCTCAACCATGTCATCAATAACGAGTGTTTATAATATTTTACGGGATATATGTAATCATCTCTCTCTCTCTCTCTCTCTCTCTCTATATATATATATATATATATATATATATATATATATATATATATATTTGCTTATAATTTCAAAATATTAAATGTAACATATGCATTAGTTTTAACTACATGTCATAAGTTGAGAATCATAAAATTTTACCTAAAAATAAAAAAAAAAATGTAATGTCCTAATCATAGGATCAATGTTGTAAGGCTACATAAGATGGACCTGAAGCATATAATAGTATAGACATTGAATGAAAACATGTAAATATACCTTACACATATGTATTATGTTAAATATTAGCACAATGCATTTACAATGGTTCCACTTCATTCCAATTATTCTTTTTGAACTACAAGATCCATTATTAGGATTAAAAACCTCTTGTAACACAATATATGTTATTATTGTCAACTCAACATCACATAGTTAGTCCTCATCAACATGACCTCCTCAATTCTACACCATTAATGTTTTTTTCCAATTTGGTCAAGTTTAATGTATAACAATTAGTCTCCATAATAGATAACTAACTCAATCTAAACAACTGACTTTAGCATATAATAATCATTCTATGTCAAAACAGTCAACTTTGACATATAGTTATCAATTTTCATCCAAAATATCCACTTCAACATATAGATCAAATTTAGCATATAATAATCGATATCTATCAAAAACAATTGAATTTATCATATAATAATTAATCGTTGTCCAAACGATCAAATATAACATATAATAATCAATCTCTATCAAAACAATCAACTTTATCATGTAATAATCAATTTTTGTCTAAATGTAACTTTAACATATAATTATCAATATACATTCAAATGGTCAACTTTAAAATAATTTATTTCATTTGTAATCCATTTTGAAACTCATTTACATGTATAAAGAAAATTATAACAATAACATATATTTAAATAAAAGGGTTACACGATGGACACTTACCTAACATTTTTGCAACATGCATTCCCTCAAGTGCTAGTATAACCTCAGATGTTCAACCAAAATTTCAAGAAAGACATTCTCAATTAGTACTCATATCATTTCAACCCATTGTTTATAGTTATTCAAACATATCATTATGTTTTTTCATACATATAATTTGTATCTCAAAGATAATATCACTTTTCCCTATATTTCTAACTTGCTATATAGCATACAAATTTCACATTTCTTATTACCATTATACATATAACTTATAATTTTCTTATTTTTACAATTGACTAACTTGACAACTAAAACCCAAATATACACAACCATTTATATCACAATTTTCAATCCATTTTTAAACATAACAACATCATTACAAATGCCCAACATTAACACAAAATTATAAATTCTCGTACATCCATCCTTCTACATTTGCAAAGATTATCATATATCCAAACATTTCTATTTTGCATGAATAACAATCTAGTTAAACATAATTTTATCATTACACAATCTAATTTAAGCATATTAAAATCGTATAAAACACCAAAACTTTACACAATTTCCACCAATTTCTATACTTTTATTTTCCCATATTGAGCAAACATAAACCAATATCTAAATAATTTATTTTACATGAATTACAATTAAGCACAACACACTACCATTATCATACCAATTGAATTTAGACATAACATCATTTAAACACCAAAATTCACACCATTTCATCAAGTTACATACTTTTTACCTATATAAAATATACAAACCATCATTCGATTCTTAGTAATCCACATTACAATATTCATAACCAATTTCAAATATCCCAGCATCATTAAAACACCAAAATCAACCCAATTAAATTATATCTCTAAGTCCCAAACCGTGGTTGGCCATTACATGCTTTAATATTTCTTAATTGGTTTTTTAATTATCATCAATTAAATCTCTAATCATGTCATCTATACCACAATTAACTCATAATTTTACAAATTATCATTTCCAATCACAATACAGTGCCTAAACATAATTAAACTTTAATTTGACCCATGATTAAATCAAATTGACCTATTGAAATCTAATTTATGCTCTTCGATTTAATTTTTATGTAGATTTGTCCAAAAATCATTTATTTTGATCTTTGATCTATATTGTCTCTTCGTTCTTGGGACATAATAGAGGTATTCCAAAATTTCAAACTTGATTTTTGCACTAAGTTAGACCCCTTATTTTATTTTATTTTTAATTACTCTTAGGAATAACTTAAAAATGAGTTATGATAGTTGTCCCCTCTTTACACTTGGAATGGGAAGGATAAAAGAGAGCTAAAAAGTGCATTATCTAAATATTAAAGGCTAGATATCACACTCAAAGGAGAAAATGATGAATTTATGAGCGAAAAAATGATGTTTATGAAGAGTTGAAAGACATAGGAAAATTGTTTCATTGTAATGGGATGACCTTCCTAAATAGAAAACATAGATGTGGTATAGGTGAAAAAGATAGAGATAGTGAAAAATGCAAAGGTGGTCTCATTATAATGGATGACCTACCTAAGTGAAAAAGATGAAGATGATTTTATTATAATGGGTGACCTACCTAGGAGATAGGAATGTTTTGTGGAATAAAAGAACAAATAAAGCAAGAAAATGCATTATCTTGGATGTTGATTGAGGGTTAGAAATTGCACTAAGAGAGGAGAAAGATGGTGCTGGAAAACCACACTATCTAATTTAGTTGGAGGTTGAAAAGGTGTATTATCTGAGTTGATAGTTGAGGGCTAGAAAGCGTACTCTGAGAGAAAATAGATGGGGCTGAAAAACAAACTATCTGATTTAGTTGAAAGCTTGAAAAACACATTATCTCGAGTTGATAGTTGAGGGATAGAAAATACACTCAAACAAAGAGGAAGATAAAGGCTATAAAGCATACTATTTAGGGATGTGAGGGGTAGATAGGGTTGAAAAAAACACATTATCTAATATGATTAAGGGCTACAAAACGCACTTAAATGGGAGAGATTAGGATAAAAAAAACACTATCAAAGTTTATGATTGAGGGTTGTAAAGCTCATTAAAACAAGACTAAAGGAGATAGGGAGTTAGAAAATGACCTATCTGAGTTGATGGTTGAAGGATGAAAAGCGACCCAAAAAAAGAAGAGGGATGGGATCGAAAAACATATTATATGAGTTAATGATTGAAGGCTGGAAAACATACTTAAATGAGAAAAGAGATAAGACTAGAAAGTAATCTCGAGAGATGAGGGCTCAAGAAATGCACTCAAGCAAATGAGAAAGGTGAGGGCTCTAGGGCGCACTAAAAATGGATAAGAGAGGGCTAGTAAACTCCAATCCCACCAAAACATTTTTCCTTAAATCCTCAATAGGAATCCAAATGTAATGCATGATGATACATGTATATTTTACCTGAGAAATATAGATCTTTTTTTCTTCATAAACTTCCCTTTTTAGAGTTTTGATCCCATATAACTAGACTTAATAGCCTTTTTTTCTCTTGCTTACCTGAGACACAACTTGATTTTAACTTTTAGGGATCATAGACAATTTGGACTGTATCCATATGCCCTCTTACTTAAACACTTTTAGTTTTGTTCAACATCCTCTATTTTCTCATAAAGAGAACCATAAAGTCAATCCTATTTGTGTTTTATTATTTTCCCTAGTTTGATCATGCCTCTAAGTACTCTAGACTTGAGTTTTCTTTAGAAATAAGATATGTACAAACAAATTTTTTTGTTATTTACAAGGATTGCTTTCATTGAAAAGTTTTGGAATTTCTAAAGTCATTTCAAGCACTAATAAACCATTTTAATGCTTATTCTAAAAGAGTTCAAGTAATCCCCATTGTCGAAGCTTTCATATAGGTCCAAAATAATTGGTCTTATTTTTGGTGAATTAATGTTTGTTTCATGTCTTGTAGGTTAGAAAGGTTTGAATCAAGTCTTATGAAAGCATTCATGAGGGTTCTTTTGAATGGAAAGAACATTGTCTACCAATCCAAATTGTTTAGTTTTTGGTCAGAAAAGGCTTTATAAGGTGTGCAATATAGGTTTTGGTTTTTAGATACGAAAAAAAAGATATTTGTAGACTCAAAAAAATACTTAATGGTTTTGAGGACTGAGTATTCACAACTTTAAATGCATGAATTTTCCTATCTCTACAGCTTTTTGCCTCAATGAAAGGTATGACCACATTTATGATCATGGAAAGTTTGTCTCTTCAGCCTTGATAGTTATTAAACATCCCATTCATAATGTACGTCAAGCATTTGATATAGTGAAAAAGTCACTACTCCAGCTGCATGTATCCATGGCCTTCCCAATAGTATTTTGTAAAGATGAATGGATACTCATTACTTGTAATGTCACTAAGAATATTTATGGTCCTATGTATAGCTCCATTTCTAGAGTCCTTATTGTTTGTCTTGGTGAACCATCATATGCTATCATCACCATGGTATGTAGCTTCATGTGTGATTCATCAATAGGAATTTCTTTAACACATGTCTTGGAAATCCATTTAATGTAGAGCCATTATCAACCAACACATTTTCAATCATAGAATTTTTACACCATACCATGAAGTATAATGACTTATTATGCCTAGTACCGTAAGGACCTAATTGATCTTCAAAAAGTATACTTAATTTGTAGTATGTTTTCTCCTCATTAAGTGTTCTATGATCTCTTGATTATGTCTTGAGGCACTTAAGCCTTATTTATCACCTTTTATAAAGCCTTTCAATGAGGTTTCAAGCTCAATATCAAAGAAAGCAATAGGGGATTATTTATTTCATAACTTTTGTTGAATTATTTAATAACACTATACTCATTATGTTTCATCAGCTTTAAGAACTCATTGGTTTCTTTTTTAGTGAAGGGTTTGTTTATTTCATATGTCATGTCAATTACTTCTTTCCCATTTACTTTCTTTAGTTATTCTAGGTTAAAACATATTCCAATTTGGGTTAAGCCCTTGACTATTCATAATTGGTTGTAGATGGTTGTCTTATGTTTTGAAAAGGACTATTCATAGTTTTGTTATAGGGCATTATAGTTTCCTTTATGTGCTGTTGTTGGTTTAGACAAAACCAATTTAGGTGGCCCACTTGGGCATTATAGTTTCCTTTATGTGCATTTGACATACTTCTTTATTAGATGTCTCTATCATATACACCTCATCACCATTCATTATCTCCATTCAAAGTAATTCTTTATTCATCATTTGCATCATATTTTCCATGAAAGCCTTTACACTGACAGATAGAATGGTCTTCTTGGCTATGATATTTTCAACATTTCATGACATCTCTTTTACACCTTACATCTACCAATATTTGGTAAATTCTTCTCATTGGCACCCTCAAGCTCTTCGGATGTTATACTATAACATATTTATTAACCCTCTACTTGAAGTATGATTAGGTAAATGATTAGTATTCATATTTTGGGTTTCCTTTAAATGTTATCCACTAATCTTTGATTAATTGCAAAGAGTTTTCTTTTGAAAGCATTAGAGGGGTGAATGTTATAACCTGTAACACCAACATGGTACTCATAGGTGAGGTTTGACTTATACTAGCTAAGATAAGGTGGTTGTAGGGGTGCCAAAGGTACAAATGTTAATTGTCCAATGATCAATAACTTTTGATATATTTCATTCAAGGGTAACAGTAATGGGGATAATTGTTCTTAGTTTATTTGATAGGTTGTTTTTGGAAGACTTTTCAGTATGGCATTTGTCTTGGTTATCTTTAGGAGTTAGGTGTTTTGGTAGGAAATAAGGAATTGAAATTGATGTTTGTAATTTGTGACAATAGGGATTGAGTATTGTAAATTTAGTACCGGATTTTCTTACCCCGATAATTGTCTTTAATATGATTAATCTCCTTCTTCTTTTCCACCAAATCCTTTCTTTTCCATTGGCATAGAGATCCTACCACTTTTTTTACCCTTTGTTCTATATGCTTTGACACGACTACAATGTTAGTAAACTATTGTGTCATACTACCCATCAGGTGCTCGTAGTATGGTGCTTTGAGAATATTAGTGAATAGGGATGACCATTTCTCTATTTAAAAGTGGAGGATACATATGTGCTGCCAAGTCCCTCCATCTTTGCACATACTCTCTTATGCTTTCTTTATCTTCTTTTCCAAGTTAGATAAGTTAGTCCTATCAGGATCAATATCCATATTATATATATTGTTTGACAAAAAGCATCTACTAAATCCTTCCACCTACGAATCTTAGTATTGTTTAATCTTATATACCAACTTAAAGTCGACTCACTCAAACTATATTGAAAAAGAAAAATACGTTAGCAATTTTTCACCATATACCAACTCTGCCATTTTGTTACAATAAGATTTAAGATGAGGGACA
Source organism: Salix udensis (assembly GCA_029204005.1). Classification (NCBI taxonomy): domain Eukaryota; kingdom Viridiplantae; phylum Streptophyta; class Magnoliopsida; order Malpighiales; family Salicaceae; genus Salix; species Salix udensis. The sequence goes on along the minus strand of CM055029.1, from coordinate 4,935,916 downwards.
AGGTATTGTGTTCCACTAGTATTTAATAAATTTAGGAACACAAAACTTCTTTAGAAACTACAATGTTCAAAACTATGCCCATCTTTACGGCCTTCACTGGATTGTATAAGTCCACTCATTTGATAGCCTTTATCTTGGTTTCTAATGTTGTTATTGTATCTTAATCAACATCACTAATGATATAGTTTTGTGAGACTCATTTGCAAATGCTTCTATGACTATAAGTGTTAGTGCATTATTGATTGCATGAATGTCAAATAAGGTTACCGATCCTAAACTTCTCATATTTCTTTAGGTTGATTTGATTAATATGTTCGTTTATGTTTGAATGGATGTAATAGGTCTATTAGAAGGGTCCCTCTCCAAAGGCATTCCTCAATGCTTGCTCAAGTAAGCTAAGTGAGTCAAGCCACACTAACTTTTAAGGAATCCAATTGTTCTTGAAAGATAATATCATGGTATATGTGCTCTTCATCCTCCTTAATTCTTTGTCAAAGTCGTGTGTTGTATATTCTACAGGTTAGTGCTCTTTCAAGGACTTATATTTCAACTTTTTATATGCATGTAAGTGTTTTTACAGTGAAATGTATGCATGTAGGTATCGATATGGATGCAAATACACATTAGGTATGAGTCAACCAATCTATGATGTCCTTATTAGATATGGGTAGAATTCACAGTCAAATAAATTTAAAGGAGTTTTACGCTAATTTTTTTTAATAAGTTGAATCTCATTCACATTAAAAAGTACACAAATGGTGGATCTTGTCCATTTTATTTATCAAAATAGGTTTTAAAGGATTTTAATTGAATGTTACTCCTCTATTGCCTACATTTTTTTGATGAAAGATGAGACTTCATTCAATTATTCGTCCTGTATATGGACATTATTGCTAATTCTAAAGGCTATTACTTGTAATTCATTTGTTTTTTGCCTACCATATCATCAACCTATTTGTTTTCTTCATATTTGTAATGGAATAAAGTATTGTCTTAAAGCAATGTTCATTATTAGCAGCCAAGAGTCCTTGTTTCATTACAACATTTGAACCATTTTCTCTAGTTGTTGGATATGTTTTTTAGCCCTTTGCAATTCTTATTTTTCTATATCAAGTTCTACTACATTGGTGTTTAGTGGAACATTGAACTTGTTGATATAGTCTTGCCATTCTTTAAACTTCTCTTGTGTTTTCTTAAGTTCCTTTTATTTTTCTATTTCGAGTTCTACTACATTTGTGTTTAGTTGAACATTGAACTTGTTGATATAGTCTTGCCATTCTTTAACTTTGTCTTGTGTTTTCTTAAGTTCCTTTTACCAAGATTCAAGTTCAATTTGCATAACAGAAACTCATTCCCTTAAGACATTTATTTTGTCTAAATATATTTTCATATTTGATTTACTTTTCGATTTCTTTGTTTCCCCTTCATCTTTAGCCTAAGCTTGGTATAGAGCTTTCAAATCTCTTTCTTTCATCAAACTTGTTCTTTTCCTTTCTAGCTTTTCACTTTAGTTTGTAATTATTGTTTTCTTTCTTTAAAGAGGTTGTCAAACTCATAGTCGACATGTTTTGTACTCTCTGAAGTCTTTTCTAGAGTGACCAATTCTTTTTCCATCGCTATATGCTTATTTCACGAGGTCATCATATTGGGAACTCTATTAATTTAGTTGCTTCTTCCCCTACTCCAGCTCAATAATCTACTCATCATTTTCCTTCACTTGTTGGCATAAGAAAGGCATTCATCTTTTCTTCTTTCAACAACTAATCTTCATGGGATTTTTGACAACTTTTGTTTTTACTGAGCTCCATATTTAATTTATCCAACTCTTCTAATAGGTCCTAAAAAATGATTTTTTACATGCACATCTATACATAATAAGAAAAGAATAATGATTTTTAAGAAATGAAGCTCATGTGAAGGCAAAGTCAATAAAAAACACTGAAATAAAAATGCATGGATAAATAGTAACCAAGCATAAACAATGAAATGTTCATTATTTTTGCTTAGTGAATAGTAATACTTGTAACAATACCTACTCTAAAAGAAGAAAAGGAAAGGAAAAAGGACTTAACTTACCTTAAGGCTAGTTACATAGAGAGGGAGATGATCTATTGTGGTAGTGAAGACAATAATGTGTTGATAGTGATGTGATTTTCTCTCTCTAATTTTGGGTTTCTTTCTCTCTTTGTTTTTTTCTTTCTTTTTCCCTTACCCCCTTTCTTCTTTTTTCTGGTTAACAACAACCTCATTTTCAACTAAAAGTCATTCTTTTTCATTCTTTCTTTTTTAGTCTTTTTTTTGTGGTTTTGATTTCTTTGTCTCCTTCTCTTTTTCCTTCCTTATCTTGTTTCTCTTTTCCACTTTTTAACTCACTTTCTTTAAGCTAAACTCTCTTTCTATCTCATCATTTTCTCTTTGTAGTTTGGTTCCACTTATTTCTTGCTTTACTCCTTTATTTATATATAAAAAAAAAAATCTCTTACAACCTGTCTTAATGTCATTGGTTCCCTTAGGTTAATTTTAACCCTTTGATTATAGTTGTCCTCCTTTACCAAAGTTATATGGGTTGGCTTATTTTTGTAGCGACTTTAGAGGGTTAAAATGTTTTTTTTTTCTAGCTCAACATGTTGTGCATATATAAGGGAGGGAAGTGATATGTTGTTTAATATTTTTATGAGGCATGAGAGATATCAAATTGTAGCCAAAGTTGGGCTATAAGCTATGAGAAGTAAAAGTTGCTCACAAATCCATGCATGAGAAAATGTTCTTTTTTAAATTCATACATAATATGATGTTTTGTGATTCTTTCAATTTTATTAAAGTAAAGAAGCATTGTGTAGGGTTTTGAAAACTTTGAATAAGAAAAAGGCATTTAATACCCTTAATGGCTTAAGATTAGATATAAATGAATTAAGGGTATAGTAGTAACTTGTAAAATATAAATAGAAAAAGAAAATAAGAGAAGTAAATTGAAAAATTTGAGAGAAAAGAGAAACAAAAGAGAGAAGAAAGGAGAAGAAGAAGAGAAGAGGAAAGGAGAAGAAGAAGAGCAAAGAGGAAAGGAGAAAGGAAGGAGGAGAAATAAGTTATTAAGGTAATGTGTATGTGTTGTTATGTAAAAATATTGTTTATTAGTTAAGCTTTTTGTTTGTATTGGTGATTAGGGTTTGTAGATTTTATTTGGGTTTGATTGATGAATGGATTGAGATGTTAAGGTTTTAATGTGTTGGGTATTGGTTTAATTGATTTGATTTTAGATGATTTTGAAGTTATTTGATGTGTTTGGTGTAAGAAAAATGTTGAGAAATGGTGAAAAACCCTTCCTGGAATTCTGGGTTGGAGGTTGAAGATGATGAAATTTCATTTGTGGTCCCTTTTATGAAAATTACAGTTTGGTCCCTAAACTTTGGAAAAATACAGTTTAGTCCTTGAACTTTGGAAATTTACATTTTGGTCCCTGGAGTGAAATATTAGTATTTTAGATTGTTTTTGATGGATAATTGAAGCTTATTTGATGAATTATTATCAATTTATATGAAGTGTGTATTTTAAACTAGACTATGGAAGAAACCATTGTTTTAGGTTTTGTGAAAAAATAAATAGTTTGATTCAAAAGCACATAGGATTATGAGTTGAACTCTTAGATATGTTTTGCTAAAGATATTTTACTTCTTTTGAGTCATTTTTGAGTATGTCTTCTTTTATATATTCAGATAATCATGATATTCAGCTTGCGGTACGTTAGTAGAATTCCGTCAATATTCCACTTTTGAATTCTATTCGCTTTTGAGTCATGTGAGTGGATAATATTTAATATGCATGAGAAATATTATAAATTTTTGATTTGCTAGTATTTTGATTATGCTTCTTGTTAATATATACGTTGATTACTATTCTTGTTACGATAAAGCATAATCAATTGTTGAATATACATTCTTGATATGAGTCAATATATGATTGTGAATTGATAGTTCCTTATTTTATTGATGCCATGAGTGGAGCCTTGAGATATGAATATGTCTGTTTGATTATGATATATATACCTACGGTATGCCAGTCATAATACTCATGCTAACAGGGTAGTGTTAGCCTTTGTACACATCGTATCTGAAACCCTAGTTGGTCGGGGGAGTCACCAACTTGTGTGGACTGATCATCCCATAGTATGGAGCCTCATGCTCATTGCATTCTGATTTTCTGACGAGCTTTACCTATTACATTCTTGTTATGACCTATTTGAGAAACTTCTTGTAAGAACTCTGAGCCAATTCAATAATATTTTTCTCATTGTTGTATTATCTCGTAGGTATATATTAGATGTTATCTACACACTGGGTTGTTGAACTCACCCCTTCATGACTTATTATTTTCAGGCTTGTAGCTTGTTAGGAGGTTATTATCGTTGAAATCTCAGAACTTATTATTTGGTTGTAATCGACACTTTTGTTTTTATGTCTAGTTAACGCTCCATAATTATAACAAGATGTATTTCACTCTTGTATTAAGACAATTAGATTATATTATAAAGTCTAGTGTGTTATTTACACTGCGTTGAACTCTGAATATGAATGATAAGTGTCTGTGTAAGTTTGGGTTCACATAGGTGTGAAATCTTGGAAAGGGACCATGCCTATGTGCTAGTCACGGATCCGGGAATCTAGTCGTGACACATTGTTCCATTAAAGAGTGAAACTCTTTATTTTACGTAAACAAAATGATGTTATTTCATTTAAATGGAATGACATTGTTTTGATTTAAAAAGCAATTATTTTATTTTCAATGAAGTCCCTCTATTTGTCTATCTTTTTATCGGTCTTTTGATTTTTTATTTATTTTATTTTTTTTCCAACCACAATTTATATCTTCTCAATTATGTCTTTGATTGCATTAAAATTGTCCTTAGATTTTGTCATATTTTCAACTCAATCATTGGCTTTATAGTTTTCAATTATTAATCCAATTTTAGTTTTTTTCTCAATATTTTTTTTATTCCATCCCTAATGCTTTTTTTTGGAATATTTTTATTGAAATATATTTGTTTTGATATTTGAAAGGGGTAAGAGATAAGACAATGACCATTGTTTTTTATTTACTAGTTTATATATTTCTTAATTTATTTTAAAAGCATAAATAACATATTTTCATTTCTTAATTAAAAAAATATATTAAAAATTAAGCTTCATGATTTGTTTCAGTTTGATTTTAGACATACTAAGTTGAATGGGTTATGTTGATACAACTTTAAATGATTTGAAGCCTTAACTAGGCAAATAATCAAATAATGAAGTTTCAAGGTAGACATATTAGATCAGGTTTTATGACATTTTCAAAGAGTTTCTATCGCCTTGACATTTGTTTTTACATTAAAAGGTTTTTTGGTTAGACTCAGTAAAGTAATATGGGTTGGTTATCTAATTGTATAAAAAATAAAGGTGTTTAGTGTTTCTTGTGAGGGGGAAACAATGCCCATTCAAAATATATTTGTTGTTTTTGGTTCCTAGTATCTTTTGCACTTTGGTCCCTGAATTTCCATGTCTTGTTATTCAATCCTTTAAATTGCATTGATTTGTAATTGATATTGGTGATTAGTTTTTTATGTGTGCATATAAAGGTGTCGAGGAAATGTTTCATCACTTGGTTGATTCTCGAATTGGAAAAAACTCAATTTAAATTATTTAGAAATAATTAGAGCTTTAAAAGGCGAAAACTAAAGCTTGAAAAATAATGTCTAGCCATTTTTTTTCCAAAATTAGAAATTGATTTGCATAATCAAGGAGAAGTTTACTTTCCTTTTTTTTTTTAATTTCAATCCTTTTTTTTTCCAATTTGATCCCTTCACATTAGTTTTGTTTGGGATTTCACTTGGTAGTTTATTTTTGTTGCCTTGATATACTTGCATATTGAGGGAAAATGCTAAGTTTTGGAAAATAAAGTAAAAATTCGATAGATTTAAAACAATTAAGTATTAAAGGATCAATATTAACATTAAAATTAAAATTTAAAAAAAACATGGAAACTCAAGTAAACTAGCACGATAAATTAGCTTATCTTGATGACCAAATGGAAACTTATGTGATGGATTTGGAAGTGGCACACCACCTTTTCTTATTGGTTCGACTTAGTGAAGGGCCTATAATGACCTTTCTTCTTCTATTCTATCTTTTATCTCCTTAAGATGGGTTCTACCTAGCAAAATAAAAACTAAATGAAAGGTGTCATGTTATTTTTTTTTTATCAATTTTGATATTTTTTTATTGATATTTGTTTTGTTTTGATTGTTTTTGTTTTCAATTTCTTTTCTTAACCTTTAGTTTCATTTAACTTTTATATGAAATTTGATCTTCTATTTTTTTTAATTTCATCCTATAATATTTGGTTTCATTTATTTTTATTTGAAATTTGTTCTTCATTTTTTTTAATTTCTATTTGTTTTGTATTGGATTATTTTTTGTATTGATTTTTTTTTGAATTTCATCCCTATATATTTGGTTGTATAAGAATTTGACTTCATATGTTTTTTTGGATTGTCTTTCATAGGATTAGCTCTAACCTTATGACCCGTGTTTCGAATATAAATTCAAGTTTACTTTGATTATTTTTTTATATTCCTTTATAATTTCTTTCTTTTCCCAAGTTTATTAAAAAAATGAGGATCAAATTTGACATATAAAAAAGTTAAAGGAGAGTAAAATTGAAAAAAAGGACTCAATTTCACAAATTATTTCAAATAAAATAAATAATACTTAAAAGAATGAAAACAAAATTGATAGATAATAAATAGGATCAAATTGGTATAAGAATGAACTTAAATCAAAATTTTTAAAGGATAAAATTAAAACAAAATATATAAGATTAATGACCAAAACTTGATATAATTAACAAATATTAAAATATTATAACTTTCAAAAAAATATTTCTGTTCAAATAAAAAAAATATTTTTGAAAAGCAAACCATTTTTTTCATTGAAAAGTGTTTCTTATCAACTAATCTTCTTAATTAAAAATTCAAAAAACACTTTCATGAAAAGAAACAGAATTCTAGTTGTACTACGGGAATGGGAATGTAGGTAGTAGCTAGTAGGTTGCGAATTATATTTTTTTATATTTGTGTGAGAAAAAGGTGGAGGAATAAATAAATAATTAAATAAAGGTGTATCTTCATTTTCTGAGGGTAGATACTAGATAATAGAAAGAGAGAGTGGCAAATGAGAGTAAAAAAGGATGTGAAAAGAGGGTAGAAGAAGAAGAGAAAAGAGAGATATTTATTATTATTATAATAACAACATCAATAAAAATAATAAAGGGATGAAGGAACGGCGCAGTGTCTGTCCTTTGCCGATAAGCCCGGTGATTTGCTCGTCGTGGGTACGAAGGAAACACTCAGCAAATTCCTCCTCCTCCTCGTGCTTTCAACCCCACCTCCACTCCTTCTCAGCTAAACAACTCTTCACTCTCCGACTAGATCTTCTCTCGAATTTTATTCTGGCCCTTTTAAGTTTCCTCGTGTTTTATTCTCAACCCTAAGGACACCCGTGGAGGAGAAACATCATGGTTACTGATTGTTTGTCTGAATTCAAGTTCTTGTGATTTGCTCTACTTTGTAGGTTTTGATAAGAAATGGTGAGTCTTAAGTTATGCATTATTATATACACGTATTTTAGAGCTACGTACGTAATAACAGAGATTGTTGAAAACTGTATAATAACTAGAAAAGAAAGCTACAATTTCTTGCAAGCTAAAGCCCCAACAAGTTTGTTTGTCTTACTTGAAATTTAGAGCTACGTAATGACAGAGATGGTGAGTCTGAATTTCTTTGTTATGTCTGTTCTTGATATTAAAGCAAGCTATCTTGAAGTATTTATATTTTTCTCTCATCTTTGATGCATCAACGATGAAAGAAGCTGATCTGGGAAAGTTTGTAGCTAGCTGATTTTTGCAGGTTAACATTTTAAATTAGTAAAACGAACGAGCTGAGTGCTTTTGACAAGAATGTTGTTTTGAAGTAAAAAAGAGTAGATCTGCGAGTTCTGGTTGTTAGGAGGTAAATTAAGATCTGTGTGTTTTGAAAAAAAAAATAATTTTCTTCTTCTCAACCAAATGGTTGCCTGTTTGCTTTCATGGTTGTTATGTTTTAAGAGGTTGACACCTGTAGACACAGACAACATCAGTGCAGGTCCTTGTTGGTAATTTTGAAACACTGTTTTAATATATATGTTTTTTTGTTGTTGTCGTCGTCATATAATGTTGTTAATGAGGAAGTGAGCGGTGGTGTCTGCCATTTTTAGGGTCGGCGAAAGCTTTAAATACAAACCATCGCTGCGATGGGCTACCTGGACGCCATTTCTGGCTGCTGCTTTTCAGCTTGAAGCATAACCAGCAAGCCCTTTTGACTGTTAAACCAAATCAATCGTGTTTAATAACTGAAACCCTAGCTATACACTAGTGGCAGTGCTGTAATTAATGAGTCAGATCTACTATATGCAATGCTGTTTTGACTATTATGATAGGCTTTGGATTTTACTCTCTCATGAATGGCAGTAATTTGTGGGTTTTGCGTTTGCAGGGCTGATGAGAGGGTAGCTGCCATTACAGGCTTTTATGCTTTTAGAGAGAAAGTGCACACTGTGTTGCAGAACCAGCACTGCAAAAAGAAGAAAGCTTTAAACGTACAAGAGAAGGGGTAGGGGAGGGTCTCTTCTGACTTGGATTGTGATATATCGAGCTGTAAGAAATAAATAAAATTATATAAAAAAAAGGAACCTTTTTTCATAACAACAAACACCCAGAAAAAGTAATCTCTCTCTCAGCTATCTGTGTCATCGTCATCAATGCACAGAACACACAGCCCCACCTGCGCTCCTCTCTGATAAGCTACCCACTCTCAAGTTTTCCTGTGTCTTCCTAGCTGCCATAAGAGTACAGAAGATAAGGAAGAAAGACGGGTGGGGTGGAAAAAAAGTAAATGATAAATAACAAAGGCAATTAGAAAATAAAAGAGGAAGAATTTGTGGGTTTTTCTGGGTTTCTTCTTCTTGTTTTTTTTGAATAGTTTGTTTTTGTCAAGGCATGAAAGTAGTGCTATGGAGGCGGAAGAGATTCAGAGGCAGCCTCGTAAGATTTCTAGAGTTGGTGGTAATGGCATAAAAGACAGCAGCAGAATAGCTCAGAAAGGCAACGGCACAGCCCGCCAATATCCCGATGATGAAGAAGATGGTGTGCTCAAGAGGACTAATTCTAGCAACGGTGCTTGTGGCGGTATCAATGCTGCTGGTGTTGACGGCGGGACCTTCACCGGTCTTCGCGCGTGGCACCATTCGTCGCGCATAATTAGGGTTTCTAGAGCATCTGGTGGGAAAGATCGGCACAGCAAGGTATGGACTTCAAAAGGGTTAAGAGACCGGAGAGTCCGTTTATCGGTGACCACCGCCATTCAATTCTACGATCTCCAGGACCGGCTGGGCTATGATCAGCCAAGTAAAGCTGTGGAATGGCTGATCAAAGCATCTCAAGATGCAATTAACGAGCTCCCTTCGCTCAATCACTGTTTTCCTGACACACCAAAGCAATTGAGCGATGAGAAAAAATCGAGTGATGGCACCGAGCAAGGGTTCGATTCAGCTGATGTTGAGCTTGAAGACACAAATTTCAGGCAGAACCAGAATCTCACGCTGTCTAAATCTGCTTGCAGCAGCACTTCAGAGACGAGCAAGGGTTCAGGGTTATCACTTTCGCGTTCTGATATTCGTTATAGTCGAGAAAAGGCTCGTGAGAGAGCCAGGGAGAGAACAGCCAAGGAGAAGGAGAAGGAGTATGATTCACGCATGGCACATCACAGCAGCATAAACCCCATTTCTCAAAACTCGACATTTACTGAGCTTTTAACTGGTGGGATTGGCGGTGGTAGCAATAACAGCAACAACAACAGTACTGGTAGCCCTACTGGTTCTCATGAGGCAGCCGCGGCAAGGCAGTGGCCTTCTTCGATCCCAATGGAGTATTTCGGCTCAGGATTTTTAGGGGCATCCTCGTCGCGGTCAACTCATCATTCATCGGGGTTTCCAGGGCAGATCCAGTTAGGGAACTCAATCCCACAAGCAATGACAATGTCGATCCCACCATTTTGTTTATCGGGGGAGAGTCACCAGGAGCATTTGCAACATTTTCCTTTTGTTTCCGATCATTTGATCCCAGTGGCCGCCACAGCACAGCCGCCGGCATCCAGTGTGGACTATAACCTAAACTTTCACAATATCTTCAGGCCTTGCTGCTGGTTTCAATAGGGGGACCCTTCAGTCCAATTCATCATCACCGTCTCTTTTGCCTCACCTCCAGAGGTTTTCTACGTCTTCTACCATAGACGGATCTACCACGAAATCTACCTTTCTTTATCGGTGCTGCAACACCACAAGCTATGGAGAGCCACCACCACCACCACCAGTTCCCTCCTGGGTTGCAGCTCTGCTATGGCGATGGAACCAGGCATTCTGACCAGAAAGGCAAGGGGAAGAACTGATTAATGCCTGTGGGCGTCTGTTTTTCTTGTGGCATCTTCTTTCAGGTAACACGAGCATTCCAATCTTTCTCAATTACTCTTACAATCATTTCACTTTTCCTTTGATAATTTAGACCCATGTTACATTTGTTCCCCATTCTAGTGGTGGTGTGATTATTAATCTGCCTCTTTCTTTGTTATGGTCTTCCCCCTTCTCTTGTTGGTTCTTGGATATATGCAGACTGCATATTGTTATTCCATTACAGATAGAATAGCTATCATATATATAAGTTTCTTTCTTGGAAACCATAAATTACGTTAACCATTGGATGATTTTTTGTGTGTTATTTTTATGTATTTTTTTTTTCATTTGCTTCTGCAAGGACAGCTGCGCAGAGGTTATAGGCTGGTTGTCTCCTTGATTGTTCTCTCCCTAACATTATGTTAGGACATGACAGGAGTTAGAATTAGAGTCATGTGGTTGGCAGCTAACGGAACAGGAGTTCATCTCTCTCTTTGGGTTAGAGTGTGAAACCTTAACAGCTTTAAAATCCCAATTTTCTTTCTGCCTTCAAAACCTGACCACATCGCAATGAATCGACGCATCATCGTAGGGCTGTCTATTTTAGTTAAGGTTTCAGTTGCTGCTGGTTCAGATCAAGCCTGGCAAGATCGTAAGAACCATGCACGTAGCCTGGCACAACCTTCTTTCAATCACGCCACAAAAATTGCAGGATAAGAAATATAATAGTGGAGAGTATAATGGAGGTGTGCTGAGAGAGTGGTAGTGTTTAATTTTTAAAAATTATTTTTGCTTGGAAAGAATATATTAAATTATTTTTTCTAAAAAAATTATATTTTTTAATATTTTGCATTTTAAATTGCTTTAAAACATTTTTTTTATGTTTTTTTTAAAACGTTGTTTGTGTTGCGTTGCCTTACTTGGAAGGAGGGCTTTCTTTTCACTGTTGCCTTACTTGGAAGGAGGGCTTTCTTTTCACTGTTCACATTAGCTTTTGGATATATACATGCATGCACAGTCCCTTATTTTGTTCCAATTTTTAACTATTCCTTGTTCGACTTTTTAACCATGACTTGAGAATTTGGATTATAAACAGAAATCAAACGTGCATGAGTCATGTCGAATGGATGCATATAAAGGTTATTATTGTCCATTTATCTCTATTCATTGCAACAATTACCCAACCTTTTTTTTTAATAATGCCACAGACCTTGGATAATTTTGTTTCAATAAAAATCCCCATCAGAAATTTAAAATATTAAATCCAATGCACAAGGTATACTCAAATAAAGCCATTGGCATCATGGACAAGTCATAGATGCTTCACATAGCGCTCTTGTTTCCATACATTTTAATATATAGTTGTATTCATAGGCAGATTTTGCATTTGATATACTGTGAAGAAATTAACGTTTGAACAAATTCTACCAATTATCGAATATGAATAGACTGGTACCCTATTATACATTTCATTCTACAAAGATCAAATCATCCCGAGTAACAGGTATTCAAAACAAAGAGTGATCTGTTAAATGGCTCTGTGCATTGAAAAAAAAAGGGGACAAATATAGCTCTACTCGTTTAAAAATTAAGATTTTATATATTCTGTGTAATAGTATCCGAATCTATTTACATGATTTTAACTCTAGATTTCTTTCTAAGAGCAAGAGATTGTTTGTATGTGAACAGCGAGAAAAAGAACTTTCGAAAGGCAAGATTTCAAAACATATTCGTTAGGTTCAGAGATAAATGACTCTTTTTCATCTGCAGACTGAGACTGAACCAGTGTTGAAATGGTGGTTAAGCATGATGAGGGTACTCTGGTTTGCCAAAATATGGTTTGTTTCAGAGAGATGGGGAGGGTAATGAAGTGGGTTAGAGTTCATTCTCCTCCCTAACTTTTCTGTCTTGTATGTGCGTTGTGGAGTCTCTATTACCCTTACTGAGAATCGTTTGGAGGTTTTGAGGTTTAAAAGATTTGATCATGGTGAACTGGTGTTCTCTTTCGTACATGCTACCGTTTATCTATCTTGTCTGATTCCTCCGATGCATCTCTTGAGTTTACCTTTGGATTTTTATTAGGTTTTATTCACTCCCTGACTGCTTTTAAATTAGAAGAATGTACTCCAAATAATTGTTAAGAGCTATGGATGATGATTTTCTAGACGGTTGTAAGTTGTAGACTGTAAATTTGTCATCTCTAAAGAGCTAACTTAGAGTAGTTTAGGAAATTCTTGAGTCACTTGTCATCAATTATGTGCCAAAGACTTTCGTCAAATAGCTTTAGGTTTTGTCAAAACTATAATAAAAGACCACCGGGAAGATGTTTTGTTCAAAGTTGAGGGAAGTAGAAACTGCTGAATGCAATGCTACCTTCATTGGACAAGAACATGGGCAGCAAGGGTGAGATTCCTTCTGCTGAGTTTCGAATCAATAACTCATACAGACCTGTACGTAGCCTTCTGCAATTAGTCATCGGTATCTCCTTGCCCCACATTCAATGGACAAACTAAATATGTTCACGGAGAAATAGAAAGTTTAGGGGCTTACCTTTCAGCAGATTTGAGGTAGTTTTTAGCATAATTTTATAGCCTGGTTGCCTTAAAATGAGTTTCTGATAGAATCTCAATGTTAGAAGATTTGATGTGGACTGCATCTCTCAAATTATATCATCCTGCAAGGCATTGATTTAGTGATATTTGGTTTTTGCATTTGTATTCTTTCCATCTTTCAAATGTCATCCATGCAGCTTGCATCCTCTCATTCTAACCATCTTCTTACGTATGAATGATTTATTAATTGGCGTCAAAACCTTGCTTAAATCCTCCCCATAAGGGTGGTGTCAGGATGGTGTGTGAATGTATAATCCCACGTCCAACAATTCTGTCAAAATTCAAAATGCAGATTATTTTGTGTTTATGAAGAAATCAAACCCTCACTGATAGCTTCTGCAATTGTTTTCCGTTTTTCCAATTTTCAGTGAATGGCATGCACATTGATATCAGGGGGTTATTTTGGTACAGGAAAACGAAGATGGGAAATTGCTGCAATCCATGAACGAACGAATACGTTCCTTGCAATGGATGCTTCAGAAATTGTTGGTATTTCCGCTTTATTCATTTTCAAGCCCTTCAGATTGCTTTCAATATGAATGCATGAATCTATGCGTGCAAAAGCTGTGTGTTTTGAAGAAATATAACAGACGATTGAAATTGATGTTATTCTTTTCTCCTTCTCCAAGTTTTTTCTTTTTGTTTTGTTTTTCTGAAATAGTCTTACCATCAGTTGAGCGAATGGGCCTTAGAATCTGCCCTCTCGAAGCTGATTCACTCTTCAAGTTTCCACCACCATGCTCTTGCTCTTCTCTGAAACAAAAATTTTGTTTTTCCTGTGGATGTGAAATTGTAGCTTGGAGATCTGGTCGACATAGGCACGGTTCTGATCAATCTCGTCGTGTTCGCGCCTCTAAAAGTGTGTTTGGGAATGTGTTTTGAAAGTATTTTTGAAATTGAAAAATTTTTATTCTTAATTTTTACTTTAAATTTTTACTATATTTTTTTATACAGATGGACTTAAATTTACCAAACTCATTCACCAACTTTCTTATAAGTAAGTCTGAATAGATTGTTTAATTATAATTAAATTTATTATTATTATTATTTTTTAATTAAAATATAAATAAAAAAAATAATTTTATTATTGGAGTGTTTTTCAAAAGCAATTATTTAATTATATAATTTATTTCTATTAATTGTATAATTAAACTATATATAAAATAATTGAACTTTATTTAAAATAAGATAAAAAAAATGGCTCTCCAAAATAGCTTTTACCATTGGAGAGCATATCAATAAAAAAATCATTTATACACTATTCAAAAAGCTATTTTTATGATTTGGTTCTTTAAAATAACTTTTGCTATTGGACTTGCCCTTAGCATTAATTCATGATAGAAAAGAACCTAAAACTGTTATGGCAGCAAAAAAATGTCTTTACAATGGCAATAACAATGTCAGCTCAATAAAATAGAATTTGTTCTTGATAACTTTGTTTTACCGATCATTCTCCACGCTTTGATGGTAATTATGATTGTTGAAGCATTTTGGTAGATTATTTTTCAATGAATATTTGAACCACCGTTCAAAACGACAACAACAAATGTGCATAAAATATGAAAATAACAATTAAAAGATCTCAAGGTAAAAAATTATCTTTTCCAATTAATTGGCTACTCAATCTTAGAAACCATTCTTTGTAAGGAAACTTTGAGATATATTTAGGCTCAATGAAAACGAGGTATGAGAAATAACTAGCAAAAAGATTGTAATATCAAATTTCTAAGGAAAGATATGGGAGAGTTGATCACAAATTATTTTTCATGAATGATAACAATCGATAATAAAATGGAGAATGACACCATCATTGAGAAATTGTTCAATCATTTACACCAAAATTCAATTTTATTGTGTTCAATAAAGAAATATAAGTATTGATCACCTTTTCATTGATAAATTACAAAGTTATTGTTAATACATCAGCAAAAGATGAATCAACAAGACAAGAAGAAACAAGTTTTACAAGTTTCATCTAATAATTGTTTTCTACCTCAAACAAAGGTGAGGAAGAGGAAGAAGTATAAGCTATAATAATGATAGATTCTCACATTAGAAATTTGGAGAATCAATTTTATAATTTTCAAGTAAGAGGAAAAGATATCAAAATAATGATTCCACTTGTTGCAAGCCAAAACCAATGAACAAACCAAATGTTAAATGCTTCAGGTGTCCTAGGTATGGACGTTATAAATTAGAATATCAAACTAATTTGAATATGAATGGTGGTAGAAAATCTGATTTTTTAAGAAAAGAAATATGAAATGTAATTATTGATGGCTAGCTTATCATATAAATGAGAAAAAATCATCAAAATTTATGGGATTTAGACACTAGTTGTAGTAATCATATCAATATTATCTGATTTAGATAATCTTATCAAGATTTTGTGAAGTTTGGTAAAAAGTCTAACGTTTTTTTACAAGAAAAGGAATGGTAGCAATTTATACCAAGAAACATATTGTCCATACCATCTCTTCTTCTTTTTGTTTCAGAATTGAAAACAAATCTCCAACATTGGCCAACTTCAAGAAAAGAGGTATGAAGTTTTTATAAAAAAAAAAGTGTAGAATTGAAGAATAATTGTTAAAGTTAACATGATTACATATCAATTGTTTCCATTATATATTCACAATATTACTCATTCATGTTTTTTTTTTATGAGGTTAAAGAAAAATCTAAGACTTTTTTGCTTTAAACATCTTAATTTTGGTGGATTAAAAGTTGTGTCAAAAAAATATGGTGATGTGTTTTTCTCAAATAACAGCTTATATTTGTGAAGATTATGTAGTTAGCAAGTAACACAAAAATCAATTTTCACAAAAAAAATCATGGAGTCATTGAAGATTGTTGATTATGATATTTATTGGCTAACAAATAATTCAATGTAGGCAAAAGATATATAATCATGTTTATTGATGATTATAGTCGAGAACTTTAGATTTATTTATTATAAGAAAAATATAAGGTTTTTAAAGTCTTTAAAAGGTTTTTAAAACACTTGTTGCAAATGGAGTTGATAAACTAATAAAGTTCTTTAAAGAAATAGTGGTGGAAACTATTGGTGGAAACTATAACTCACATGAATGTTTAATTTTAATGACATTGATGGAATCTATAAGGAACTTACTATAGCTTATATGCTTTAACAAATTATTTATGAAAGAAAAAATTGCATTATTATGAATATAGTGTGAGTCTTTTGATAAGAAATGGCCTTCTAAAATATTGGTCTGAAGCAATAATTTGGAGCATTTATATTGGCATTGAAGTCTCAATACTTCTTGTTAAAGATAAGATATCAAAGAAAGCTTAGAGTAGATCTTCTAAGAATTTTTGGATGCATTGCTAATGCTCATATTCCAAAATAGAAAAGGAAAATCTAGATGATAAAGGACAAAAATGATTTTTTCTTGGTATTATTGATTATTTAAAAGGTTATAAACTATACAATCTTAACATCAAGAAATTTATTATTTATTGAGATCTTATTTTTTATAAAGCTAAATTCTAGACCTAGAATAATAATGATTGTAAACAAAATATTCTAATGAATTTAGTTGGTACTAATTATGAAAAAAAAGTGTACGGAAGATAAATGATCAAAGTATACCTAATAATTAAAAATCACATGTTAGAAAAATGCCTATATGAATGATTGACTATAAGATAATTGGAATTGATTATTATAATGATCCATTTTCTCATTTTACTTTATTTTCATATGGTCATATTGTGATGTCGTTAAAAAAACTAGATGGCAAAAGGTTATGGATAATGAAATTGATGTCATTAAAGTAAACAACACTTGGGATTTGATAAGTTTTCCAAAAGAATAAAAGGTCAATAGTGTAAAATGGGACTGTAAGATAAAATTAAAAGAGAACGGTGAAGTTGACAAATATAAAACACTTGGTAGTTAAGGGTTATAAAAGTACGGTGTCGATTACAAATAAGGTATTGCTCCTATTGCAAGGTATGGTATAATTAAATTGATTATTTTTTTGACAACTTAAAATTCATGGCCTTTATTCAATGTAAAGCTAGATTTTCTACATGAAGACCCTGGCTAGAAGAAAGTCTCGCATTGTTAAATGAGTATTTCATAACATCAGTTTAAGAACAATGATTCATCAAAATGGATCTATATTTATAATCCTTGTTTAACTAATTAATTAGAATTTTTTTTGGATTATGATAGTTAAAGGTTGCAATCTTATTATAAATATAAGGGTCAATGTATGCAAAATTTTAAATGTGTGTTGAATAACAATTTATAAGGGTTTGGAAGATTAAATATTTGTGTTTAGTGTTTTTTACATTCAATATCATAATTTTTTAAATAATTACACTAAGTTAGTCCCCTATAAAACTAAGCTTTTAAAATCATTTAGAAATATTTATGTCTAGTCCAACAATCAAATCTAAAGTTATGGTTGTTTACGTCAAACTGCGTGTTTGGCATGCTAAGCTTCTTCACTTCCTTTTTTTTATAATCTTTTGGTTAGGCAATCAATGTAAACTATTTTGTTGTTTCAGTTTCGTATGACATTTAGCATGATCTTGTTGGGTTTCTTGAAAAACACACACGCAACAAAAATATTAATTTTTTAAACATTTTTAAGTCTCAAGTACCCCTTTAGATAGATGTAGAATTGTTTAGTGTTTATACAAATATTACCTGAAGATCAAATATATTTTTTAACTTTGAGTATTTTCTTCAAGACTAAGTTGTTACAAACCACAAGTTGTTCAAATATTTGATCTCTAATGATAATTCATACGAACCACTAATTAGAAACATCATAAACCTTTTTAGAAGAAGGGGATTACGATATCCTATAATGCTATCTCTCTTGTGTTTTAGGTGCTTAAATATTGTAATGTTCTCACCCATTTTCATTTCCCATCATAGAAAATAAGAGACATAATATTTTATTTATAGAAAAACCTAAAATCCTTATTAATGATAAAATATCAATTTCCCCTTCAATAATATCATAAATATTAGTTTAGGCAAATTTTATAAATTTATCCAATCAAGTCTTTGATTGTTTCTAGGTCTAAGAAACTGTAATACCCTATATTTATTATATTGTAGTTCTTAATTTCTAAAATTTATTTACAATTAAGTCACACTTGATTAATCATATTTTTAATTTCTGACCAATGGTTTTTATATGTGTGACCCATTAAGTTTCTTAATAATTTGGCCTAAACATAAATCATAATTCTAAATAAAATATAATTAAAAATATTATTTTCTTATAAACTCAACAATTGATTGATTTATATTTGAAAATCAAATACAATGTCTGACAACTTGTAATAACACCCTAAATATTAGAAAAGTCATAAGTGATTTGACTTGATATTTTAGTGTTATTATTATCCTTTCATCAATAATGGTTTCATTTAAATATTATAGTGTTGTGATGTCTAGGTCGCACAAATTAATTGTCATAGCTTTAAAACAAATCACATAAGATAGTATAGAGCAAGCAATGGATCGATCACACGAGGATATTTTAGTTCAGATTTTTGTGTTATATGCTATGCAATTGGGGGGGTTGTCTAGGCTAAAGCAAAGGAAAAATAAAACTAAGCTAAAATTAAATAAAACAAACCTTGGTCGCAAGTAAACATCCACCTACATAAATCAGAAATGGTCATGAAAATAAAACATCAATTTATATTCTGAATATTTATCTCTTTATAATATTGGTTAGTTAATGGATCCGCCATATAATTTATCTTAACCATCAAGCAACCATAGTGTCTGCACCAGTAATTTAATTCAATGACAGCCTTAAGAACTAGATAAGTTGATTAATCAAGAAACATAACTATTTGAAATCTATGTTTGATTTGATTGAATATTCTCCCTAAGATTAATAACGTAGATCTACCACAATTATTAACTCAGTTGTTTCACAAGTACATATACCATAACTCTTGTTTTGATATCAAAATTAGCAATAGATTGTCTACAATAATAACTTAGAGTTCGCTCTAGCAATTAAATAAACAATGATAGGAAAAATAATCATAGGAGAACAAACATTTGATCCGTTTTGTTTAAGATTTTTTTGTGTTCTTTGATGATTAATCTTTTTTGTTTTTCTTATATTTTATTTTGGATTATTTTTTAGTCAAACCAAGGCATTCAGTTTGGTTTATGGTCAAATCAAAAATTGCAGGTCAACCTAATCGAGTCAGCCTGGATAGGTCAAAATCAGGGCAAAGTTTACAATCCTATTTGGCTTAAAATCTTTTTCCTAAAGTGTTTTTTTATTTAAAGATGTGTTTGACTAACACCTTCTTAGTTTTATTTTAGTTGTTTTAATACAAAGAAAAAAAAAACTTTTTTGCCAAACAAAGCCTAAAAGATTATAAAAAATGATTGCATATGGAAAACAATTCTTAAAATTATTTGAGTTTTTTAAAAATATATATATATATATATATATATATATATATATATATATATATATTTGCATGTTTTAAAAAAAAATATTGCATAGATTTTAAAACAAGTTTATAAAATTCCAAAGGATTTTGGCCAATTTTTTGGGTTCCAATTTTTCAATAACCCAAAATATTTTAATTCCCGAAAATTATTGGTCAATATCCTAGTATAAATGTTAAACCTACCACTAGGTTGATATCTAAGTACGAGGAGTTTAGTAGAAAAGTCTCAAAATTATTTTGGAAATTCATCAATTTTAATTAGAAGTATTTTTCACCATAATATACAAGTTATAGAAAACACTTTCACCTTCCAAGATAGGTGAACTTGGTGAGGGCACTTGCATTAATTCTTCCTATAAAAATTTACTTGGGCATAAGATCTCATAATAAATTCAAATGTTAGGTTTATTCATAAGCATAAATCTATATTTTGAGTCATAGACAAACCATGACTCAGGAACCCATTAAAACCTTTAAACCAAGTCTAGAACACACAATACAGTTTATCTTAGGGTAAGGTGCTCTAGGGATACTAATATCTTTCTTAGCCACAATTAGTCTCTTACCCTTGAATTTTAGATAAGATCAATCCACCTAAATATCCTAGTGACTCTAAACCAAACAACTAGGTGGCAATTAATTGATCCCGACGCCACAATGTCACATGCACACATGCAATCGTGGTAAGTTATCAAATATACTTTCCAATAGATTGCCACTTCCATTAAATTCATCATCGTCATCAAAATTGATGCCTTTATCCACTAAAATCAAATTAGACAAAGATACCTCAATATTCTCACCAACTTAAATCATTTTCATCAAGAAGATTAGGTTATGTACAAAGTATAAAAATGAAAGAAAATAACATGAATACAAACAATGTATATTAATGACAAATTTAGTTTTAAATAAATTAATGCCAATGTTAATGAAAGTAGTAATAATTATTTTCAATATTATTATTTATATGATATTATTAATATTTTACCTTTATTGAATCCTTAAATTGCAATGAAAAAATGACAAAATCTGTTTACTTTTCTCTTTAGATAATAAACCACACTTTAGTTATGTCAAAAAAATTATGAATGAAGTAAACCCAAAACATCTCATCTAGATTTTGGGTTAGAAATTCAAAATGATCCAATATCCTAATGAGATGATTTTTTTTTCTATTTTGTTTTGTTTTTTCCAAATGGTATAAAGTATATTTGTGATCTCTGTCAAAACAAACTAAAATTGATAACCTTAGTTGCTTGTTCTGGCATCTATTTTAATTCTCAAATCATTCATCATGTGTCATAATGAGTTGAATTTGAGTTAAATATATGGCTCATCTAATTTAGGCTAGGAGCCCAGGAGAACTTATAAAAACTTGATACTTTTTTTCCAGAATGATTTAAGCTTTTTGTCTATATGGATATATCTAAGGAATAGAAATATCTAACATATAATGGTAACTTTTAATGATGGCAATTATGGTTGTATGTGCATTTGTGATGCAAAAGACTTAAAGATGGAATTATTAGTTTGGATAATATAATAAAATTCATTTTTCTTGATTGAATTGTTTTAAAAAGTATTTTATAGCTCCAATAAACAAGGTAGATAATATCAAAACAACCATTAGAAATAGTGTAGTATTACCTCATTTTTAGAGATAGAAATTTTCTTTTAGTATCAAAAAGATGAATAATAATAAAATGTTATATTTACTATAGTACCAGTAGTTTGGTATATTTTCTTCCAAAAAAGGAATTAAAATGGGTACATTGATTTGTACTTAAATTGTTGACATAAACAAGTGAAATCCTCATATACTATAAAGTAGAAGTAAATTATGGGAAGAGATCATCCAAACATGTATAACCCTCAATACATCAATAATGTATCCTTAATACATCAATAATGATACATAAAATTATAAGAAGAGATTATCAAAGTATGTATAATCGTGCATACATTAATGATGACTATGGACCTCATGACGATGAAGATGAGGGCATTTTGATTGTAGTAGAAAGGAAAAAACTAAAAGAAAGAGGACCACAATGTAAGACATGGAAAAAATACATGGTATACATCCAAGTTTTTATAATTTTTATTTTGATCTAAAAATTTATTTTGTTTATTTTTCAATCCTTGAGTTTGAGAGATGATAGAGAAAGTTATAAGAAAATGATGAAAGAGAAAGGAAGTTGTTAGTTGGTGATATTTTAGCCATGAAAATAATCATTTCATTGTCAATGGTTTTATTTAATGTAAGGAGCTTCATTAAGGTTCCTTTCCCTTTCATCTTACCTAAAAAGTAGATTGGGATTGAGAGGTGATTTTCGATCAATCTTGTTTAGTGTTTTTTCAATTTGTTTTGGGTTAAGAGTTTGATTTATTGATATTATAAGAGTGTATTTTAGGTGAAAAGGGTGTTTATTAGGTGAAAATAGGTTAAAAATCTTGAGTAAAAAAAGTTCAGCTTAATGTTTTTTTTATCACATCTTTAGTTGTCAGAAAGTAGATAAATAAATGATGTCTCACCTACTGCAATAAACAACAAAACGTCTCTCTTTTATTTAACATGGAGTGGAAGAAAAAAGTTCATATGCACTAGATTACCTCAAGTCTAGTTGACTAACTTTTGTTTATTTTACCTATCAAGATTTTTTAAAAAAACATTAATTTCATTGAAATAAATTTCTTTCTTTGAATTGAAAAATAACTTTTTGATCTCACTAGCAGGAGCATGGAAAAGTTGGCTCACGCGCTGAAATTTTTGCCAAGCATAAAAGACATAACCACTCGGCCAAAGAGACTTCGTTGTTTATTTCTGCTATACAAATAATAATAATAATAATAATAATAATATGTAATTTCATTATTGAAGTCTACGGTGCATCTGAGTCTAGATGAATAGTGTAAATTACTGTTAAAATTCGGGAGTTCTTTTAGCTTTTAAGATAATTCCAATTCAAAGTTTGTGTTTTCAGTGACTTCTTCGTATTTTATTGTTGTGTGAAGATGATGATGTTTCTTCCAATAAAAGAACAAATCAGAATCAACACTCCATAGTTGCAATTGTGTGCTTTGTATGATAAGTGCTTTAATTCAATCGTTTACTATTTCAGCCTCTCGGGGATGTGGTTGAATTGACTTTCTATTAAGTTTTGAGTTTTTTTTTTAATTACCTTTTTATTATTTTAATATGTTGGTATTGAAAATTATTTTTTTTTTAAATAAAAATATGTATTTCTATGTAAAAAATAATTTAAAAAACAATATTTCCCACTAAAATAATCAATCATTTCACCTCCATATGCGGGGCATGTTTTTCCACATCTTGTTTTGGTTGTATTTGTTATTGTATTTAAAAAAAAAAATTAAAAATATTAGATAATTTTTTATTTTAAATTAAATAAATAATATTTTTATGTTAATTTCATGTGTTAATATCAAAAATAAAATTTAAATAAAATAATAATAATAATTTTAATATATTTTTAAATAAAAATATTTTTAAAAACAATCTTAATAATATTCTTTTATACTCGACTCCAAGGAGTTGGCTCAACGGTGGAAGCTTGGGACCTGCGTGGGGGTACTCCTCCCAGGTCCTGGGTTCGAAACCTGAGAGAGCAAACTTCTTCTTGGAGTTACCGTCCCCGAGGTGGTGGCCTAGCCCCTCCTCGTAAGAGCCTGGGACAGCCGGAGGTTTACGCATGCCCTGGGCCCACAAAATATGTTTTCCGAGTCATGTGGTTCCCCGTTCCGCAAGGATATCCAAAAAAAAAATATTCTTTTATACTCGCAATCATCTGCTATTTAATAGTATGTAAAGCCAACTGTGACATCTCCGATCACAAATGGTTCGCATAACTTCGACATTATTTCTAACAAAATTGTACCATAAATCGTGTAGCTAAGGGAATTCCAGACTGACTTCACGTGGATTGTCAAGGACCATGGCGGCTATGATGCATCATGTGATAAACATATGAAAAGAAGAGGCAGAATTAGCTCATCAATTCGTCCAAGGTTGAAAAACAATTGTCCAATCTCAAAATTTTAAAAAGGTTTGTCCATGCATGAGAGGTTGGTTTATAATAAAACAAAAATACTTGGAAGTGCCACCAATTCAGTCTAGAATTATTTAGAGATTTATTATTTGAATATCTGGTTTTTAAATAATTTTATAAAGGTTGAGTTGTCATAAACCAGAAATCGGATTATTCAACTTTCAATAATAATACACATGAACCACCAATCAAAAATATTCTAAATCTCTATTTAGAAGAAAGAGATTGTTATGCCTAGAATGTTATCTTTTATTCTGTGATTTATATAGTTTTATTGTCTAACAAATAATAAAAAGCATAACTTACTATTTATAAAAAAAAATACTAAAAAACCCTATAAATTAGTAAACTATCAATTCTCCCTGAAAAATATCAATATATTATTCAAGACAATTTTATAAATTAATTTAATCAAGTCCTTACTTGATTTTCTAGGTCTAGCAACATAATTTATGTATTGATTATATTCTAATTCCTAATCTTTAAAATATATTCTAATCAAGTCATACTTCATTAAGTCATTCCAATTTAATTTCTTACTGATGGTTATTAATGTGTGTGACCCATTAGATTTCTATATGTTGATCCAAATATAAATTATAATTCATAATTCATTAGAATTGAATAAATTAAAAAAATTAATTTATTATTAATTTAATAATTGATTAATATATATTTAAAGATCAGGTACATCTTTTAGTAATGAGTGAGTCATGATCTCCCCAAATGTTAGAAAAGTGATTTATGATTTGACTTGATCTTTCAGTAATTGGTTTCTCAATGTATAATTAATATGCTTTCATGAATTATGTTCTGATTTAACATTAGAACATGAAGTGTGTTTGTCATGTTAAATATTGTTTTCTATATAATAGTCATTGATTGTTTGAATCAAATTTGAAACTCTTTTCAAATCTCATTTTATTTTGGTCAAGAATTTCTCAGTCAATAGAGTGATGAATTCTCTATTGATCACTCAAATACCTTCATATAGTTAATGTCTATCATTTCATTACCTTAATTAAGATAACACGTAACAGAATCAAAACATAATATTTTTTTTATATAAGATAACTTAGTGATTTCAAGTCTAAGGATCATTAACATAACTATCATTAAGATTTTCCATAGAAATATATGATCTCTCTAGGAATTCTAATGCAGGGTCAACTCTGTGTATATTTGTTATGACAAACGCTTATATATTAGTTCTAGATATCTCTTATACCTCAACATATAAGAACAACTAGTTTCTTTTATAGAAAAAAATATATAATTTGTGCTCGTCTCTAAAGCTCTAGTAAATATCCAATATTTAAAAGAGCATTGACCAAGAATATTTTAAAAGCAATGTTTTAATGCAATAAGAATCTTATGATTACAACAACTTTATAATTTTATTTGTAAAATATTTTTATCTCATGAACTTTATCTTTTACTCTAGCTTCATAAATCAAATATTAAATTCATTAATCTTTAAATATTATATGAATATTAAAGATAATTGATGTCTTTATTAATAATAAATATATATTTACATGAATATAATAATATCATGTTTAAACCAATTGATTGGCTACAAAACATATTAAACTAGCAATCTTTCACTTGCACTAAAGTTAATCGCTCATTTATCTAAATACCATATTGTCATATTGTTTCATGTAACATTAGTGACTTAGTAAGAGGATATTATTCTCTTTGGTGGGTACTCATTTTATCGGTATATCTTTTATTTCATTGGTTTATCAAATTAAATGAGACTTTTTAAGTATTTGTTTGGATCATTGATGAGACTTTGGTTTCTTTTGCTTATGCAATGACTATTACTATTAAAGCACAGAGTAACTAGATCAACAAAGTTAGGAACCAACCTAGTTCATTGATGAACTTTTTGTTTCAAACAATCTGTGTGTTCCCTAAAGAGATAGAGGTGTGTTCTTATTCAATTATAGAATTAATTGTGTTTTTCTTGTATGGAATATTTGTCAACTCAAAGCACTATTTTTCCAGCATGTCATTATAAAAATCTTAATTCAAATATATTTTTGAGCTTCTAGTTTATCTTCTTTATTGATGAATCCTATAGCCAAATATAAGATACTATTTTCATTATATCTCTCTAATTCTTGCTCTCATCTAATTTTAAATAAAAAAAATTAGTATATAATTCAATATGAAAAACAGAATAGTGATGAAGGCTACAATAAAAATACTTGCAATTGACCTATAAAGAATTGTTATAATTACCTAGAATTTGATCATCTAATTCCCTTCAATGGATCAAAACAATTAACTTAGATATATCCATAATCATCTATTTAGAATGATATATGTTTAAACAAAAAAAATTATTTTTTATAAAAGATAAGTGATATAATTTTAAAAGCACAAAAAATCAAATTACCCGTATTGCTTCCATTGAATTTTAGAGCACCAAAATTCCCCTTTGCATATACCAATTATATACTATTGTGGTACAAATTGTTTTTCCAACCTCTTTTAGTTTTTAGTGGTTTTCTTATTTGACCCAACGGTTATTGAGAAACAAGCAAGGGTTACCCAGAAAGAAATTCAAAAGCAAGATAGTTGCATGCAGAAGGCCAAACCCGACAAATACAGAACAAATTTCTTTTTAGAAACCCAGATAACAATATAACAAGCAGCAACAGGCATCCCTAAATCCAAAGAATTTGCTTGATGAAGCTTTTCACAGAGTCAACCATCAATGAACAACAAATCCAGAAACAAAGAAACAAAACTAATGGGAGCATTTTACACCATCATTGCCTAAACCCAATGACATTATAAACTAAATCCCTACTTTACTACCCTTATCTTGCAATGTCTAGATGCTATCCTCATGTTCCAACCATATGGCAATCATCACCAAATTGGACTTAAGTCTTGCAATACATCCAAGGTTTATCATAATACTCAAAGATGCAAGCAGCTAAACAGATTACTAAACAGGTTCAAGAAATAAGTTCAAGTCATTTACAAGCAAAACAGCTGTATATGTTTTGCTAACATTTAGCTGCAAAAGATAACATTTTAAGGTTAACCCAGAGTACATTGCTTAATGTACGACAACGGTGTTATATAAGTGCAACATATTCACACCTACAATATTCACATGCTCTTACAAACTCAAAGCCCAAACTACATTCATCTAGTTGCATGTGGGCACCTTACAAGCATATGCCTGAAATTAAAACAAGCTGCCGGTGGGTGGGTTTTCAGTCGTGCCCAAAAGGCTGAACAGACTGCAGGGCATCATCAACTGAAGATGGGGATTCTAGTGGCAGTCCAAAAAAGGATTCAGCTTCATGAGACACTGCACCCAGTTATGCCAAAGCATAAAGACATTGTTTTCTGATTCTTCATCCTGAAGAACATTGACATCCACTTTGCCTTAAACCATTGCACTTTCCTGAAAAGCACATTACATATTTTTTAGACCATAAGGTAATCGTAGTACTTTACAAATTTATAGAGCAAGTTCCGAGTAATAAATAACAAACTACAAACAAGATCAAATCAAAAGCAACCGTTGAAAGTGAAATACATCTGCATTCCAATTTAAAAATAAATATACATGTCATTTGAAGCAAGCACATTATGATGTGCAAGTTTGCACCCAAGATACAATGAGATTCCAATAATAGCATGGCACCACAATAATGGCCACAGCAGTGACAAGACCCCAAACTTGTATTCAAGGACAAATTTCCCACTTACAGCTATTATGTTTTTCTGTCCAACACAGGTTAAGTATACAAAGAGCAACTGGCATGCATCACAAAGACATGAGAAGAAAATGCATTCGCATGGCTAAAAAGTTGTGCATGCATCAAAGATAATATTAATCGACAACATAGCAAGCAAATATTTGTAAATACAAAATAAAAACCATCTGCATTGTGCAATCAGGCACTAAAATATTCGTGCAAACTAATACAGGAAAACTACATGTGCAGAGATGCAAATATCCACCTCAATACCATTACTGTAATCAGAATGAGTTCATCTCCAAGCAGTAAGTCCTCCTCTTCACCAGCATCTTAGCTGCGGTACCATAAGGCTCCTCAAATGCAGTGGACAGCCATGAGACATCAGTCACATCCTTTTTAGTAGCAGAATGATCACTAGGCCTAATAGCAACCAAAGTAGCCCCTTTCAGCACAACCCCATCAGGCAATTCCAGTTGAGGAGCATACCAAAGCCGCATATTCAATGCAGGCACGAGAGTCCTCTTCGAAGCAGAAGAAGCCGATAATGGCTTCACCCTCAACTCCTCCAGTTGCTCCCTGTTCATACACAAGACTCCCTGCCCGTCAGCATCAGTCAATACCAAACTATCAAGAGTCTTATGCTCAGCAATAATAGGCTGAAGCAAATAATGCCTAGCAGATGCAGCAATTAGAGAGCTAATAGTCCACACCACTCTCAACTTCAATCCGCCATTGGTGTAAAACGACTCTGGTATGCTTCCATTATCATCAACTCCATTATTATTAGTGGTGGTGGTGGTGGTGGTGGTGTTGCATATAGCATCAGTTTCTTCCATAACATAAGAATTCTTATTATTGGAAAAGACAGAAGCAGCACCAAGGATAACACAATTATCAAGTGTAGATCCGAAATCAGCCCTCCATTTTAAAAGAACCCCATCATCAATCCCCAATTCTCCACTGGGTAACTCGATTCGCAGAAACCGAATCTCATTAAAATTCTTAAGAACCTGAGTTGGAGAATGATGGGTGACACCAGCTTGATCCGGTTCCGTATCATCGTCGGTGGTTATGGTGGTGCCGACAGGGAGCGAAGAATTGAAAATACCATTTCGCGAATTAACCTTGGGCCCAATCAGCTGACCCAGAGCTTGGAAGGGTTTGACAATGCCACCGAGGACTAATCGAAAGATGGAAGAGAATCCAGAGGAGGAGGAGGAGGGAGAGTGTGACTTTGTGGAAGAGGAAGAAGAGGAGGTGTCATCATCGGAGATGACACAGTCGACACGGACAACAACGTTGTCGACTTGAGGGACAAGAGAGTGGAAGCGGAGACAAACAACACAGCAGCGGCCGAGAGCTTTGACATCGCCGATTTTGTTGAAAACGAGTAGGAGAAGAGAGTCAGGAAGGCGGTCGAAATGGTCGATTGAAAGAGAAGTGGTGGCACCAGGTTCAGGTTCAGGCTCAGGCTCAGGGTGAATTCTGGAGGTCGGATCTGGACGAAGAGAACCCATCTTCCTGTATCGTTCGATTTCTGAGGAAACGAGAAAACAAGATAAAATCAAAGCAAACTAGAAAGAGAGACGAGGGGCTGGAGATGCATAGATCTAAGTAAATAGGGGATAAGAAGAAGAAGAAATGGAAGATGGATTGCTAGTTATTGTCAAAGAAAGAGAGAGATGATGATTATGATTATGATTATGATATGCACAGCAATATTGGTAAAGGAACAGATTGAGAGAGAGTGTGAGGTAGGCTGTGCGGTGGGGTGTGGGATGGGAATGGAGGGAGTAGATAGATCCACGGTTTTTGTCTTTACAGGGAGAGAGAGAGAGAGAGTATTAAAAAATGAAGAAGACGATGACATTTCATATAAAGCCACCCTGTTGAAAAGGAAAATACATTTTCTTTCCACTATTTAATGTTTATATTATTATGGCCCTGCGCTGCGCCCTTAATATCTCACCAGAGTGAAACGGTGAGATATTAAAGGCGCAAAAAACAATATTTTTAATTTTAATTTTAAATTAATTTTTTAATATTTTTAGATTATTTTAATGTTCTAATATCAAAAATAATTTTTAAAAAATAAAAAATATTATTTTAATATTTTTCTGAAAGAAAAGCATTTTAAAAAATAACTTCAACTACATTGTCAAACAGACTTGAATCTTGTTATACTTTTAAAATATGATGTTTAGTAAATATAATTATTAAAAAATATGACAAAACGGGTGATACGTTTCAAAAACACAATATTAATTAAAATTAAATTATACTTTTAGATAAAAACACATTGACAAAACACAATCTCTCTCTCCAATTTGAACAACGCCATTATTATCTCTCTAAAAAAACTCACCAAATAATTTTATTTTGATCTTAAAATAATCAAATATCAAACTCATCTTAGTTTTTATGCATCCTTAGATGTTTTTGTGTTCACTAATAAAAACCATTTTCCATGTCTTTATCATTGCCGCCACCACCTTCGCTCTTTTAATAGTCTTACAAGCAAAGTAAACATACTACATTGCAATGAATTTGAGTTTGGTTTGGTTGAAATGAAATAATTATCTAGATTAAATTTAGAGTTTATAATGAATTTAGGTTTTGATTGAATTAAAGATAAATTAATTAAGAATACCATCAATTAGGGTTGATTTGATATAATTAAATATAGAGATAAGTTGAATTAATTAAGTTTGTCGTGTCAAATTTTGGTTAAGTTGCCCAAATTATAAATTTTGTGTATATTATTAGAATTAATTAATAATATAATTAACAACGCTTGATGATTTCATGCAAGAAAACATGAATGTGTTAGAATTATAATGATTTACATGTTCTATTGAATTAATTGATAGATTGATGGACTTTAGTATTTTTCTGTGAATTATATTAATTTGTTATGAAAATATCAATTATCATGAATTGTGTTTAATTCATGGTGAATTTGCTTTAATGTTAAATTTTGGAATACGATTGAGTTTGCTATGAATTTCTCCAATAAAAGTTGGGGTAATGAAATTTAGTTAAAATTCATTCAATTTATCAAAAATCTATTTTTTTTCTTACAAAATGTCTTATAACATATTTATATTATGTCGTTATAATGACGTTATTGTTCATGATATGAATAGTAGTATCGCATACAATCACAGGAGCAATTTGTTATTAAATGATCAATTACACATGTCATATGTAGAAAATGAAAGAAATCATTTGTCATGAACTTGAGTGGGATTAAAATGATGTTGATGTTGAAATAACTTGGAAGTATCATATTGATGAAATTAGTATTATCTTGTACCAATTTCTGTGTGATGATAGTTTTAAGATAATGATTGATTCTTTCATCCAAAATCTATGTGTCTCAACTTCTGTTAGTCCTTTAAACTCAGTCAATATATGTAAAAAAAAATATTATCGAATGATTTACTGCAAATGATAGATGATACCGTACTTTGATAATTTATTTGTTGATCAATATAAGATTTGACTATTCTAAGCCTAATGACAATGAAGATGATGATATATTAGACCCAAATGTGATGGTAAATGTTGATGATGATGTTCATGATGACATTATACCTCTTGTTCCTAAATGTGGAGATGCTTATAGGTCTAGTTTTTAATGATTGGGCATTTAGTAATAAACATATGCTAGGAGGGTTAAATTTAAAGGTTAGACAAACATTTAGTAGTAAAAATGAATTGTTTAATGTAGTTTAACGATGACACATTACACATTCAATTGAATATTGAGTCCAACAGTCGAACTCTATATTTTTTTCAATTATGATGTGTGCAAATACCTTGTCAATATAGAGAAAGAAATTAGTATATGGTATTATTAAACCTCAACCACAAAAGCTTAAGCTTTCATTTGGACAAGTAGCCCACATGTTACAGGTGTCCAACCAATATACCAATTTAAGAACAATAAAATGAAAATAAAGGAAATAATCGGATTTCTTATACGAAAGACTAAGACAAGACCAACAATGTCAGAATCCTTAGTCAAACATATACCATACTTAATTTGTAATAAAAATTAAAGAAGTGTAAAAATATATATAATGTAAATATAAAAGATATAAAGTTTAAGGAAATTAACCTTGATTTATATACATTATAATAGGAGATGTATACAGGAGAATCTATTTACAAGGAATATAAATGGGTTTCTTACAAAACAGTGCTTAGGGAAAGGCTCTCTTTTGTTTGAGAAATTATGTTTTTCTTTGTTGCATGAAGTTATGCACTTTGATGTTGGAATATGGACTTCTTATAGGAAGTAGAGACA
Source organism: Salix udensis (assembly GCA_029204005.1). Taxonomy (NCBI): domain Eukaryota; kingdom Viridiplantae; phylum Streptophyta; class Magnoliopsida; order Malpighiales; family Salicaceae; genus Salix; species Salix udensis. The sequence goes on along the minus strand of CM055029.1, from coordinate 4,904,200 downwards.
GTCTAGCATCTTGATTAGATGGAATCAATGCACTGAAAGAGGTTTTGTATGTTTATAGTAGTGGAGAACACCTTTTATGCTTTTTGTAAAGTGACTTGTATAGTATCTAGATACACCCACCAAAAAGAAGTTTGTGATTTGCTAACAGTTCTCTTTATCTGGATAAGAGCATGAAATAGTATTTGAAGAGAAGATAATGATTTTGGAAGGACTTTTGAAGAGAAGATAATGATTTTGGAAGGGTTGAGCTTAGTTGGGCCAAAACTTTTATCAAAACTATATTTTTTAGATAATGCTCATCTTGTTTATATGGAGGAAAAATGTATAACATTCATCAACAATTTTTGTCTTCTAGTCTAGAGAAGTAATCTGAAGGAGATGATGTGTCAAAAAGAGCAAGATTTGGATAGGACTGATTTGGAGTCTTGTAAAAATTGCTACATGAGGTCGAAAGTATTCCTCTTCAATCCTAGAGGTGGCGAGGAAGGCAGAGGCATAGGGATTTGCAAGGTAGGAATTTGGATTGTGGATGAGCATCCACAATGGGAGCAGTCTGATGTAAATAAAACCACAAACAAGTCACTCGAATAATAAAGAAAGCATGAATGGTGAAAAATTGAAAGATAAAGTCAAAAAAGAAACACTTATCATTCAGCCACTCTAAATGACCTTTCCCAACACCTATAGAGGTGATCAGATTTGGTATAGCAGAGCTTCATATTAGTGCTATAATATGAAATAAGGAACAAAACTAAGGATATAGAGGTCAAAGTGGAAGATGAAAAGTTGTCATAACTATATGTTCACATCATCGATGAAATCCTTACAAAAGGCTTTATAAAGAAATTAATTCATGGGTAATCATGCAAAAAATGAAAAATCATACCACCTGATGCGAACCTCGTGATCACGTGGTCATGCAACCCACAACCAAGAATGAGATCTGATCCTGGAAAGCCAAAATAGTTCTGATAGGAATGTGACACCATGGAAACCTGCCCCAAGGCATCAACACTATTGGAATGAGTAGAATGACGTCACGAAACCAGTTAATCTTCGATAAGTCGAATTCAGTTTGTTCAAGAACTAAAGAATGCAAGAATCACTCTCACATAAATGAAAAGTTCAAAATTAAATTTCATCAAATGGCTGCCGAAATAGTCTTTGAAAAACTAACCCTAATGAACCCCTTATGTGGACTTAAATGAGGTTCACTCAAAACTGACCCAAAATCCTAAATTGAAATGCCCATGACTTAATCCAAGTAAGCCTTTGAATGCTAGTTGAAAACAAAGTCTTAATTAAGTCTAAACAAGCCTTGGACTGTAGCTAATAAAATTAAATAAAAACCATAAAGCTTGTTTTATAGCCTTCCATCCAGCCCATTAATCTCATGTTTCCAAGTTATAGTAGGATTCTTTTGGCTCTTTTGATGTCCTCACTTCATGGCCCAAATAAGGTTGTATTGGACCCCTCCTGTATATTGATACTCCAACGGTTCTTATAATTCTGACTCGGTTAGAAACCTTTCAAAACCACGAATCAAGCCCTCGAACATGTAATGGGTCCTTGCTAGTGTTTCTGGCCCGGTTTGCATCAATTATGTATGTTTGTATGTATGTATGTATGTATGTATGTATGATGCATTACACACAAAACCGGGTATTCTAAATACAAAATTGGTAGTTTTTCACAATATAAAAAGATACAAATCTTAAAATAAATATGTCAGAAAATCATAAATCTCTTCCTCTTTTTTATATTTTTTTAAAGAAAAAAAGAGGAGAGAGAGAGAGAGGAGTTAGGTCACTTGCCCAGACCAGTGATCGGACTGGGCAAACAAAAGGCATGCATGAGCTGCCTCACGCATGCCTCCTTAGTTACTATTCAAGTTAATTATAATTCACTTGAATAATAAAACTAAAAGCATGCACAGTGACTATGTAATTAAAATGCAAAGTGAAAGAGGAATGCATGGAAACTTACCTAGCAACTGACAGGCAAAGACGATGTTGTTGGAGCTCTTACGCACGATCGTGATCACTGGTTCTAGAGACAATGACAAACATCGACAAAGCTACTATTTGTATTTGTCTTTCTCTTTCTTGTTGGAGATGATGAAGACGATGATGAAGGTGCAATCTACTAGTTGAATGGATGTTCTTCCCTTATTGTTTCTCTTACTCTCTTTGGCTGCCTCATTTTCATTCTCTTCCCTCTCCTTTTTCTCTCACCTTTTTTTTTTCTTCTCCCTCAATAAGGGAGATATATATATAGTCTAAACCTAGCTCTATTTAGAAAAGATTTACTGCACTAATCTAGGATGTAAATCTTTGGTTACTTGCAATCAGATAAAACAAAATAGGAAAACAAATATTTTGATTGATATTCTAATGATTCTGAATAAGGAAAAATCATGATTTTCAACTCAAAAAAATCAAGCTAGAGAATCATGGAAAGTAGCAGAAAATTGTAGAGAGAATGAAAGAATTTGCAGACAGGGGGTTGTTCTCAAAATAACAATGAACAATATCACGCTAATTAAATTGCGACGAGATTCTCTGGTTTTTATACTAGACATTCAAACATAAATATCTTGATCTTCTAATATTGAAATCAGGCTGATTTAAAACCCAAATTCATCTATACGTACAAGGACTACTACTTTTCATGAAGGATCCAAAGTGATAAAAAATCATTTTGAAGAACATAATTTGTCCGCATTCTGTTTGGTCAAAAACTATTTTAAAGAACAGAATCACGACAATGGAAAAATATAGATTTATCCAACCTTAAACCTATGGTTAAAAAAAACAACATCATTGGTTTTGTGAAAAGAAACAAAATATTATCTTGCGGGAAGTCAAGTAACAGATATTATTATGATATTTTTTGATCTGGCCCCCTGTTATTTTTCAATGAGACTAATTAAACTTTTCTAAATTTAAAATTGGTATTTGATTATCCCAATATATCCCTCAAAACATTAAATCAAGTCTCTCGAATAAGACCTACAAACTCGAGTCAGAATCCTTTCTCGCAACAGGATTATATGCTTTTACAAGACATTCAAATGGGATATATTGAGCTTTTTGATATCGAAATCAGACGGTTCAAATATTCAAATTCATTGATATGCTTAGATATATGTGGTTAAGTGTTTATAAAATCTTGTTAGCCAAGATTTATTTGACAACTAGTTTTAATATTCCAAGTTAAAATATTTAATTTTGATGAATATTATTCGACAAAACCTTAACCATAATATAATTAGACTCTACTTTTAACTTTATCTCAAATATATCTATTGATAATATTGAAAAAAACATTTTTTAGTAAGTATTTACGGCAACCAAAATAATTGAGCATGTACCTTTTTATTATCTAAAACATTTTCTTTTCTCCATTTTCAACCCATAAAACTTTTAAAAACATTTCTCCTCGATCTTCACAAACCCCTTTCCAATTTAAAAAATCCATTTTAATCTACAAAAAAAACTCTAAATTACAACAATTCATGGAATTTTAATCTCTATTCTCAAACCACCATAAAGCTTGTGATGACCATCATTCAACTTAATTTGCGAAACCCAATCAAATGATATGTTTTTTTACCACAAATCCATGCTAAAAAGGAGATCGTCCTTCTCCCTTTAGCAAAAGAAATGTAGTTAATCCACTATTTGTTTTAGTAATTAAAAATGTATTTGAGTATATTTTATTTGAAAGATATCATATAACAAAAATATGTGTTTTTTTTATATATAATTAAGACGTTGTGATATAAAATTTTAAAAAAATATTTAAAAAACATTTACATTGAATTGTCAAACACACACTAGATATCAGTATAATCTCTTAGAGATTAAACACTATTGGACTCCAAATTAGTGATTTTATTCCAATAGCGCTACGAAACCAAACTTCTTACTAGAGGGGCCATGGCATTTGGTTGTCATTCATTGTGCTACATTGTTATGTCTTAATCACTGAAGGGCATGGGGTTTCATATATCACTACTCGTTTTTGTAGTGGAAATAGAAGATAGAAGAAGAAGAAGAAAAAAACATGAATAAGATCCCAAAGCTTTTATATACTTTAATGAAGTCAAAACTTTGGCTTATATTGCATCTACGCTGCCAATTAATCCAGAAATTATGAAGATATACATGTTAGAGAATAATATAAATTATATTTACAGATCTCATCTAACAGTTTAAGTTTTTAGATAAGATAGTTTCTTAATATGGTATCAGAATCTTGTTAACCTATCAGTCACAAATTTGAATCTCATCACCTTCATTCTATTTGATAAGATCAAGCACAAGGTAGCGTAAACCTATATGCAAGTTTCAAGGCCCAAAAAGTTTTCACTTGAAAGTGTGTTAGAGAATAATATAAATCATATACTAAGATCTTATTTGATAGTCTAAATTTTTAAATAAAATAGTTACTTGACAATGTATCATCCGGTTCCAAATGGTAATTGATAGAGCCTGCCTCTGATTAACAATTGGAAGCAAGCCGCCGATGGGTCACAAATTCGTAGCCCGTGCACATGCAATGTAAACTAGCAAATTTGAAACCTAAAAAAAAAACATATTCTAAGTTGGTGGTGTTTCCTTATCTTCCTCCCTGGAAAACATAATATTATCTCTGCCTCTCTGGCTAGCACTGCACGTTGCCCTTCATATTCCTCCTTAAAAACTCATTGACACACACACACTTCCTTATATTATAATATTAAGAGGGTTACTATTTCAGCATTTGTTACTCAAATTCGTTGGCAATACTTGCATGCTCTGATGGAAGTTTGAAGCTTCAAATGAGACTCTTTGCTAGATTGACCGTTCATTGAAACAATAATGATATCCAGCAGAGGCTCGTACCAAAACAAGCTAATATATATATATAAAGATGAGCTCCTGAGAGGAGATTCGCATGGCATGAGTTAACATGAATGGAATCTCTAATTAATTCTTGACCAGTTGTAGAGAAGAAGCTGCCTGTTGCTAAACAATTACTTGGCCACCAAAAAATTTGCATTATTGTACATGCCTCCCTAAACAAAGATATATAATAAGATATGGAAAGTTTGATGCATTTGATATGTTCTATTAATTATCTTCATGCATAAACTCGTGTATTTATTCTCTCCAATAAATGACCCAATAATTAATGATAATGCAATCAGAATCAGCCAGGGAGAGAGCAATAGATTGCAGGAACACTAAAAACATACTCAGGTAGCAGGAAAAGAAAGGCTCACTATGCTATTCATCCATTCTGGCGTGTTTGGCTTTTGAAGTGAAACCACTAGACTTTATTTCACGTCATTTTCTCGATATTGTTCAAGAAAAGAAAAAAATAGTGATCTCATGCAATCCAAGAATGTGCAGGTTTAGTGCTTGTAGATGTGTATTATGGGTTGGATCATCTTTCATTCAAAGCAAGTACTATTATTCACTCTTTTCTGATAGGTAGAAGTACCTAAGTTTTGTGGAGTATAGAATGAACGGGGAAAAAAAATATAAGTGACTCATAAAAACATGAGACAAATAAAGTATCCTGTGGAACTTTCAACCATTCTTTCCTCATTGCATTAAGTGTCATCTATATTAATTTAAACATTTATAACTTCCAGACTGAGATGAGAGATCTCAATCTCATAGTTCCTGATTAAAAGAGGACTAGAAAATTGACCCATGCTTATTTCAGGGGATCTGTATACCAGCATTTAAGAGATGAATCAATGAAACAGCCTTGTAGGTGTAAGTGTGCACGTAATTGAGACATCCTAACCAGAAGAAGCATGCAGGTTTCGCCCGCAACGGTCACATGTGGTAGAAGCAATTGACGACATCTTTTCTGGTTTGGCCTTCTGCATCTTTGGTAAATCAAGTTCCAGAACTTCATGCAGAGTCTTTGAACCTTCTTGGAGCTCATCCAAACTGAAAAAGACACATATTCCAGGTTATACAATTTTCCCACAAGAAAATTTCTTCGCAACATCTACTTGTGGTTAAACGTGGATTCCAACTTTTACTGACAGGTAAATAGCATCTCAGTATCTTGTTCACGAGTCAACAATAATGCAATAACAGGATGATGATTTACAGCACACCACATAAATCTTGTTCAACTATGGAATTTGAATACATAGTTGCATGTGGTGCAAATTTTATTTGTTTCTTTTTTGCAACAAAACAAATGCCATCCTTAATTGGCATGACTAGTCTTGTGACAATTTTTAGAGATACATTTCTGGAAATGTTCCAGTGTAACAGAGATATTTTTAGGCATCATTTGAATCCGAAGAAAGAAACCACTGTCCAGTATGAATTAAAAGGCCAAACAAATGTGAAAGGATAATATCAGGTCTCAATAAGGTCTGATTTTTTTTTGTGAAAAAGCATAAAGGCTTAGTACAGGATAATAATATCTTGGATAGTGACTGTTCATCCAGGCACCTTCTCTCTTGACCCATATCTTACTTGGATTGTATGGAAAGAGATACCATCAAACAAGATCATTCTCAAGGTATTTCTACTTTTTGTGACATGATAACATTTAGCACTCATCAAACATCTTCCTTACCTCATGCAAAGTGGAGGAGTTAACCGGACAATAGTGTCATGTGTAGGCTTAGCAAGAACTCCTCTTTCCTTCAACTTCAGACAAATATCATATGCAGAAACGGAGGACAAAGTCTTGCTGTTGAACTCCACAGCATTGAACAAACCTCTACCTCGAACTTCCTTAATGATGTCTGGAAACTGTTGTTGGACCTTAAGTAGCTGATGCCTGAATTCTTGCCCCAAACGGTCGGATCTATTGAATAGGAAAACATCCAGTAATTTGTTCATTAATCATCTTTTTGAAAGGGAAACAACAAAAAAGGAAAGAAGTATAGTAAATGGGTTAGATAGATTTAATAATATAAAATGTGGCAAAATAAGTTTAGCTGTAAATAAACATGATATTTTTGCAGAATTTTGTTTCTAAATGAGGTTCTAAGAGATTTTGTTCAAAACACTGACAAATTGTTTGCATATATTTCCAAAATAACACATATTCAGTTAAAATAAGCTTACTAGTGTTTAAGAACACAATTGTGTCGTAGAATGCTGTTTCAGGAAGATGTTTTAACGGAATTCAGTTAAAAAGAGCCAGCTATTGTTTGGAAATGTTTTCAAAGTAGTTCACTCAGATACTTCACACCTTAAAACTCTCCAACTTCTCAGACAACTGAGATTGCAAAAGCAGAGCATTTAATCAAAACTTAGCCGCAGAAGTTTAATTTAATGTGGATAACACATGATACCTCTCAGCAAGCCCTTCTTCTTTGATCACATCTAGTGAAGCAATGGCAACTTCACTGGCTAAAGGATTTCCCCCAAATGTGCTGGGAATAATCACAAATAAAACAATGATGAGTTCTCTTAAGACAAATGCCAAAGCAACACAACTCATGTAACAGAAAGAGTAGAAAGCAACGATTGGTACATGGGAAAACAAAAATTAGATGCTAATGGAAAAATGATGACTACTTTAAAAGGTATAGTAAATTCCATTACAATAGAAATGAATTGTGCAAAAGAAAGTGTACATTCTACAATAAAAGTTCCTAGAAAAGTTTTGTTTTTTCATCTTGTTCATTCTTTTTTTATTAAGAAAAAAGATTAAAATTAAACATCTTTGCAAGCAACAGTATTTTGACCAAAATAAACTCAAGTAGACACAAAATGTCTCAGTGAAATTTTCTCAATCAAGATGTATAATTGATGAAAAATGTAGGCACCAGATATAGTATGCAGTATTTTCTATTAGCAAATCAGCACTGTCAGAAGACAAACAACAAATGAAGTAAGCAATTATAGTAGCAAACCTTCCATGTTCTCCTGGTCGAATGCAAAGCATTACATCTTTATCTGCAAGCACGGCACTTACAGGAATCACTCCACCACCCAATGCCTTTCCTAGAATCTGAGCAGAACAACCACAGAAGCATGTATGGAGGCACATTAGAGAAGCATAAAGTTTGGTTGAGTCTCTACAACCAATAACCATTCACTATCAGTCATCTAATAGTCTGGAGAAAATTTTCATCAAGATGCATGAAGAAAGGTTAGAGAAGTAGGTCAACGATCAAGTTAGGTCTGATAGTTGTAGTGCTCCATTTATAAAAGGAATCATCAACAATCTAACTTTGAATATTGATTATCTCTTGCATGAGGAAATTGGGAAGGTTTTGACCAACTTGCTTATTTGAAACATTTAAATCCCTGTTCATATCAGACGTCAAAGATGGGAGAGACAATATGGAGACCCACCATGAATGGTATAAGCTGACGTTTGTTCTATTTCTAAGAAGTTAGTTCAACAGTATAGCTATAGTTTGGGTGTCATGTTTCATTTTATACTCCAAAGAAAAAAATGAAAACATGGCCATGTATTTAAAGGATAAGCAAGAATTTGAATGCCTTGTTTGATGTATCCACAAATTACTCAGATAAGAATTCACAGCAACTATCTTGACCCCATGCAGATAACATTTATTTGCAACAATTGTCTTGCATGCAACTCCTACAGTATTTGGAAATTTGTTACTCCTATTAAAAAGATAGTCATTTTTTTTTCAATACAGAAACATGCCACTAACATTTCACATCAAATAGTTGGAAGACCCCATCAAAAATAAGAAAAAGGGCCTTACCACTACATCAGGACGAACTTGTTCCCAGTCACAAGCCAGCATTTTTCCTGTCCGTGCTAAGCCAGTTTGAATTTCATCAGCAATCATTAGAACATTGTATTTTGAGCAAAGATCTCTGACAGTTTTTAAGTAACCATCTGGAGGAATTATAACCTGCCAACCAAAAAGAACAGAAACCATTTTAAGAAGTGAAGGAAGAATTACTCACTCCAAATTGGACTTGAATACAAATGGTCATTTGTCATAGACAGTTTGTGTAAGTGAAATGACCACGTAAATTGGAAACATGATAGAAAATTAGCTATTTAAGTACAACCAATTTTCAAGAATACAGATCACGATAGGTTAGCTACTTCTTCAAATTCAAAAAATCTAGTACCTGCATTAGACTCGACAGAACAGGAAGGTATTCAATATAAGTAGACAAGGAGCTAAATTCAATCCTATGAAACATGATTTCACTGACATCCTTTCTACTTATTCTAAGTTCACATATAAAATAAAAAGGACCAAAGTTTATACAAACTCTATGAACAAATAAATCTAAAAAATCAGTCAAATCAGCACTTTTCAAGAAAGTTAAATTCATACTTATGATTGAATTTGACACAACGATAACCTATACAGAGGCATCAAGACTATAAGTAACTAACACTCATCTAACGTCTATGATCAAGAGGCAAACGAGAAGTATAGAAGACATCACGAAACTTGCTTAATTCTTCTCTAAGTCAAAGTTATTCCATGAAAACAAACAGTCACACACAGCTTTTATTTCTGAATAATCAATATATCTTTTATTATTTAAAAAAAAACTAAATACAAGCTAATCTATACTAGATAAATCATCTTAAACAATGCTGAAAAAATAATAAAAGAGCTCTAAATAAAATAGAAAAAAATAATAAATCAATAAGGAAACTAATACAATTATCACACAGTAGTCTCTGGATCTTATCACAAAGCCTTCCCGATATCCAATTGGCCTAAAATTTTCACCTTATATGAAACAAGACCTCTGATACTTCTAATAAATTTTAACCCAATCCAATAAACCTTATATAAAACAAGACCTCTGAAACTTCTAATTAATTTTTACTTAGTCCAATAATCGAATAAAAAATTATGCTTGTTAATGTAAAAATATGCATCAGGAGAAATAAAACCAAAACCAAATTTGATTGTTAAACTCTAGAATGGATCATATCATTCCCCCTCTTCAAAAATTATATTTGTTAGTGTAAAATTGTGTATTAAAAGAAATAAGCTCAAAATCAAATTTGATTCTCCAACTCTTTTGCATGGGTCATAGCAGAAGTGTTATTCAACATAAACACTCCATGTCAACTAACAAGAGTCATATTGAAGAAATTGATAATTCATCTTTGTTCATGTGTCTAAAGTTTGAAAACTAGAAGATAAATCTATAAAATCCAATTCATTTAGTTAAGGAGTTGTCTGGATAATTGAGGCAAGTTGAGCGATTGCCAAATAATTAACAAGAACCACCACACATATTGTGGGAAGGGAAGTTAGTGGTCTTGTACAGAACCATGGTTAGAATGCCATTACCCTCGGATAACCAGCCAACCACATAATCTTTATGGTACTGAGCTTGGGCTTGCTAGCTGGGATGGAAAAATTCATAGAGGTTTACAAGGTTGATCATCCCCAAGGAAGGTATATCATCCCCAAGGCAATCAAATGAGGCCTAGCATGTTCAGACATCACCAGGCCGAGAAGTGAAGGACTAGTTGTGGTGGACAAAAGCCCCAAAAAAACCCTACTTCTCACCCCGAACAATACATTTATGTGATTGTGTGTGTGTCACATCAATTAGTTGATTGAATTTCTTAGGAAACATACCCCAGCCTCGCCTTGAATGGGTTCAAAAAGAAATCCAGCTATTTTATCTCCTTGTTCTGCAAGGCATACCAAAGATCAGTTATAAATTGCTTTTATAATTATCATCTCATATGGTAGAGCTGAAGCAACAATTACAGAATATAAGTTATGAATAGTTTATGTAATGATGCATGCAATAATCATTTTAATCCAAATGGAACAAGGAAAACAACTTTTGGTTCATTCAAACCTCTAAAAATTTTATCCAGTGAAACTACATCACCAAAATCAACTTTAAGATGGCCAGAAAGCAATGGCCCAAACCCTCGAGTAGCCTCATTGTCACAGCTCATTGAGATGACAGCCAATGTACGACCATGAAAGCAACCACAACATGAGATGATTAAGGCCTGCATGTTGCACACTTTCAGAAAAGGACACTTGTGAAAGGAAAAGCTTAGTCGGTCCCTTCAAGGAATACAAGATTAGAGATGTATATTTCTACATTCATGTTTAAAACAGGTAAAAAGATTTTATAATCAAATCTTCAATAATGAAATATCTATAATATGAAACCTTTTATAATATTTATGATTTACATGAAAGCATAGCATGAAGAAACAAGTATGTGAATTCCTATCTTTTTGCAACTAAGATCAATCTGGTGATAATTTCTATAGCAAAAACAGTGGCCAACAAATGAGGTATTGGTAGATCCTGAATGGATCATCAAACTTTTTAAAATACTAATTGATTGGGTTGAAAAAACTCTCTTCATAAAGTTATTGAAAGGTAAATCACTTTACTAACATTTCTTTACAACAACCAGACTTGGTAGGAACAAGGATAACTTTACTACACAGAAACAGATGAAGGAAAGATGACAAAAGTCTGATATGTTTTCGTAATCCTAACTGAAGACCAACAAAACATCCATATCCAGTTGATAAAGGAGAAGCTACTTGCGACCGCTTGAAAGAATCCCAATCACATAACCTCCAATATAAATTGAAAATAGCAATATCACCCTTAATATTGCACAAATTTGATTCTGTTCAGAAAATATTATCTTCTTTTATTGTAACTTCTTGCAGATATATATAATTAAATAAAATATTCAACAGTCAGAGTTCTTCCTCGGCATAATTATAGCCTTCATGAATAGGTTACATACACTCATCATCCATTGTGATATCCATTTTGTATATAAATAAAAGTCATGATCAACTCGCATGGATGAAAATCAACAATAGTCTTGTTTGGAATGATTGTAAAGGCAAAGAAAAACTCTTACGCAATCTCCTTAGCAAGAATAATAGTTGAAAGCTGCTTAGAACTACTTGCCTCATCAATGGGGATTTTTTTCTTTTCATATCCCCATTTTCTTGCCAACTTCAAAGCTGTTTCCACACCCTCAGCGCCAGTGTTCATTGGTAGCACCATATCATAGCCAAACATGTTTGTTATGTGCTCTGCAAATACTGGAAATCTATCATTATAGAAAGCTCTCGAACTGAGAGTGAGCTTTTCTGCTTGGTCTTGTAATGCTTTCATGATCCTTGGATGACAATGTCCCTACAGAAAGAAGCTATGAAATTGCATTTACAATTCATCTCAAACATTATTCTCAAAAAGTGTAAGGTGTCAAGGAACCATCTCACCTAAAAGCTTAAGTTTTTATGTGAGGCCATAGTTATGATTTATATTGTTCTTTCACACACTCATTCAAGTGAAAACCCTTTGGCCTTGAAACTTGCACATAAACTCGCACTACTTTATGCTTAATTTTTATCAAATAGAATGAGGGTGGTGAGATTCGAACTCATGACCGTTGGGTTAACAAAGCTCTAATACCATATCAAGGAACCATTCTCACCTAAAAAATTAAGTTTTTAAGTGAGGCCACATGATAAGATTTATATTATTCTCTAACACAAGAAAACTAACCCCGACCAAAATGAGTCTAAGAACAACGGTTTGTAAATCAAAAGATCCTCAGGTAATCTGCATTTTGTGCTCATGTAAAATGACGGTATCTTATTGCATTGAGAAATTTCTTCCTTCTACTTCACTTTTTTACCATTTATTAAATAGGGATCTTATTGCTTCTAAAGACATAAGAACTAACTTCTTTTCTAATGACTATATAAAGAGCTGCTTCAACCTTCCACCTAACAGTTCACGCTTTAAGTAGTTAATCAAAATGATATCAGACTATTTGACCTAGTAGTAAGGAATGTGGCTACAGGCAATCCCATCTACTTACCCATTCATTTTGGCAGAAGACAGTGGAAGACTTGTGCTTAACCCACACCTTAAGTCCAATTAAGTTTCGTTGAAGGGAAGGTATTACGGATATAAAAATTGATCTTCAACCTTCTTTGAAAAACATAAGCTTTGGTATAGAGGTCATTTGATAATTTTCATAAATATCAATGAAAAAGATATAGTTAACGGTCATAGATTTGACAAGTAATTACAGCTGAAGATCTTGTACTCTCTTTGTATTTTTTTTTCTTTATGTATGTTTTTTGATATAAATATTCCTTCGTCTTCTGCATTAAAACCTATTAATACACCCTTCAAGAAAACTCTGAAGTACAAGAGGATTAGATAGACTTCATACACCATCTCTCATATAATGTCATTATTATCTGTAGAAATTTGAAATGTTTTGCCATCTAGATTACATAAATGAGTTAGTACACAAGTTATTTGTAGTCATTTAAACTAGTAAAAGTTTGTTCTTGACAGAAAATTCTATAGTTGTCCATCTTAAAACACGGAATAAACTTAACTAGCATGAAGCTACCTCAAACCCTTTCGCATTCCAGAACAGTCTTCACTGTGTTTAAGATTTACACTCCAGCATGCACATTTCCTTGACAAGTTTAGATGAGCCTACAAAATCCTAAGAAATAAGACTAACTTCCTGAAACTGTCCAATGCAAGAGCAGGATTTTTAAGTGTTAAGATGGTAAATATGATAGTTTTATCATCAAGTGAAATTATTGACTAGATTACGATGCACAATTGTAGAATATCAGTAAAAAATGAGAAAATTAGAAAGACTCAGAGCTTGTATGGAAGTTCATAAGAGCCTATAATCAAACGTGATAGTGATTTCCCATGTTGCCTACTGGTCATCAATAGCCTTGCAAATTTGTTCACTAGTTCCCATGTTGAAATCACTTGCTTCCTCCGACCAGTAGTAGCCATTTTCAACCAAACCAAAATCTAATAATTGAGAACGTAAGGAGGGACACATGAATTATATTTTTCAAATCTATTACCTGATTAACGGCTGAATATGCAGAGAGAAAATCCAGGTATTTGTTTCCCTCGGGGTCCCATATAGAGGATCCCTTTGCTTGAGAGAATACGATTGGAACTGGGTGGTAACTACAAATTGATCCAGAAAACCAGGTTAATGAACAAGAAACGCCAAAACAGTGTAATATCAACAGCAGAGGAAAAACAGAAGTTTCCATAAAGGAGTCCCATCCAACAGAATCAAATTATTTAATTTAATCAAGACATATATACAATATATATGTCTTCTTAAGTCAGCAGATAAACAAGGTATTATTATTACAGCTAAAGCCCGACTCTGATTACACAGGAGGAGAACATGCAACAAGCAAGTGTGTGATGATAACATATCACATCCATAACGGGCAGAGTCCAAACATTTTTGTTTACATAAAGCAATAGAATACGCAAGCAGTTACTTTAATGAAACCCCAGAAACCAAAAAGAGTGGGTTAGAAAGTGATGATTAAGGAAAGAAAACATAAAATTGAATTACTAGAAACATAGAGGATGAGAGAGAGGCGTTACTTGTGGGCACTGTATTCATACTCCAAGTTGATGAGCTGATGAGAAGAAGAAGGAGAAGGAGAAGGGTTGTGTCCATGTCCTTGAGGGGGGACCCCGTAACTCCTCCGAGTCTCCCTGCAAACTCTGCTCAATAAACGCTGCAGAGATCTCTTGCTTGTTGCCATTGAAGAAGAATGATTGAGGTATCCAAGAAGCCTGTGCTGTCTCTGTTTCGTGAAAAAAAAAACAAATGTTTGCTACCTGCGCACGTGTTAAGGAAATGATAAGAATATTTATAGGGTTAGGTTGAGAAGCTTTGGGTTGGGTTCCTTCAATTGTGATTAATATATCCACACGTCCTAAAGCGCTATCCTGACGTCATCTTCTAATAGATAACTTCGGATCTCTCTCACCCGCAATCATCTTGTACACGTGGCTCGTGATAAAAAATTTATAATTAAAAAATTTGTTTTGTCTCTAGTTTTATATCTAAGTTTTGTAGTTATTAATATAATGGTCAGTGAAAGTTTATATAGTCATTAATTTTAAAATTCATAAAATTAGTTGAGATATATATATAAATTGATCCGGACATTAACGTTAATAAAAATAAATTCTCTGATAAATTATATCTAGAATTAAAAGATTTGTTTTGTCTTTAATCTTAGATTTGAGTTTTAGTAGTTGTTAATATAATGGTCACTGAAAATTTATATAGTCGTTAATTTTAAAGTTCATAAGAATAGTCGAGATATATATAAAATGACCCGGAACAATTCTCTACAATTTCAATGTTGTCCCTCCTCTATTCTTTTTTATTATTATTTAAGCAAGCTTCCTTTCTTATATCTTTCAACCTTGATTAGAGATAGAATCGATTTTTTTAATGAGATGGTGTAACTACAAATTCCAAGATTTTATTTTAAAGCTTCTTATTTTGTTTAGTTGAGGAAGTAAAGTGGAGAAATAGGGAATTTTTTATTTTATTTTTATCTGTATTTCTTCCTAGTGGAGGAAATTTTTATCTGTATTTCTTCCTAGTGGAGGAAATGGGAAGATGATTACACAAAGATATTTAATGGAAAAAGATAAATTAGAATATGATGACAAGATATCCATGATGATATCTTCTTGCAGTGGACGTCCACTCTCTTTCTTTATTCAGCGAGCTTCATTCTTTATGAGAAGACAAGGGCAAAAAGATTAAAAAATTAAAATTGTTGCCATAATCTATTTATGGGTTAATTTTTTAATTCACTTAAAATTAAAATTTTAGACAAAGTCGAGAGCCCGAGCATATCATGTTGTGCCCAAGAGTAAAAAAAAATACAGATTTAAAATTAAAATAATTTATTATTCAACAAATCTGTATAAAAATTAGGTTTAATGGCATAATTAGAATTTTAATTGGTCAATTTATTTAATCATGAGTCAAATTAAAAGTTTAATTATGTTTAAGAAATAATTTGTATCCAATTAAAGGATTTAATTAGGTGCAAGAGTTTAATTATACTTTAATTGGGTCAAATTAATTTTATTGGGATTTAATTGGTGAAAAAATAAAGTTTAGGAGTCATTTGGGCATAATTGGTTCTCTACCTGTAGCATGCCTGTTGGGAACCAAAACCACTCTCCTCCTCTAAGAAGATTAATTTTTCTTGCCGTTTTGCAGGCCGTGATTGACAGATAAATAAATGGCTTATAAAAAAGAGAGCCAAGACAGCTAAATTGTGTGTTTAAAATTAAATATATTAATTCAAAAAAAATAGTACAAATTTGAAAATAAAATTATTTAGAATCATATATTTTAATTTTAAAAAAAACAATAAAATGATTTTTCTGAACAAAATTATGAACATGTATAATATTATGAGAATGTCATCATCAATCTCGCAAGGTCATTACATTCTCTGATTACTCTGAAATTTTAATATAATAAATATAAATATATCAAGAGACTCCTCGTAAAATTTAATCTCAGTCTAACGATTAGATTAAGAGATATGATTGATATTGTAAAATTATTCATTATTTAAAAGAAAAACACTATTTGGCCATAACGAAACAGGCAAAATGAAACCGAAACGTTTTGGCTAGTATTTAGCTGAAAAATCCAGAATGGCCCGGAATTTAAACCGATATACAAACAACATCGTTGTCTTTTTTTTTTAATTGATACGAAATGTTTTTTGTTTTTTTTTTCATTAATGTGTACAGTGCAATAACCGAAATACCCTTTAATAAGACAAAACACAAGATAAACCGGCGTGGGTGTCCCGGTCATTGCACAATTTAAGTGCATAGTGCGATAACGATGTTAGCCCTTAATGAGACAAAACCGAGGGTTTGCCCAGAAGGCCATTCCCGGTCTTTCACATTTTAAAAAAATGTACAACTATGCATATAGCCCTGATAAAGACAAAATAGAAGAAATAGAGGTAGGGGTGGTATGGTAATTAGCCTTTTATTTTAATATTTAATCTTGGGATTATTGTTAGTGCATCCCCTGACGCGCTTGAATGTTTTCAACGGACACTCCTGTTCAACGGCGCGTGCGGTGTCTCTAGGTCATAGAAAATTTTCGTCCGGCGTCTCGCTAGAAGCATTGCCACGTATTCTATCTCACGATGGTGCTCATGTCATACCCCGGTGGCCCGATAAGTGACGGTGGCTAGTTGAATTGGTTGTGTGCGTTTCTCTCTCCTGCATAGTAAAATCTCTTAATATTTTCGGTACAAATGTTTTTATTTGTTCAATTTTATCCTTTTATTAAAATTGATTATATATTTTGTTTTAATTTCAACCCGTACTTTAAATTTTCGATTTAAGTCCTTTATTGTTTTTAAAATTTCTAGAATAGTCTCTATTTTTAGTTTTGGTTTTTAGTTTTTGTTATTTCCTCTTTTTTTAGGTAATATTTTTTTTTAAAAAAATGTTCTTGAATTTATTTATTTTTTTATCATTGAAAAATTAATATTTCTTTTTTTTTTGTTACAGTGGAAACAAATAAAAAAACTAAACAATTCTAGGGAAGCTAATTCCCATAATATCTGCTAGAAGAAGCTGTTGCAAGCCTTGAGGTGGCTCATCCCAGATCATCAAACCATTGTCGCATGAAGTTGCAAACTTTGCCATAAAATCAGCACAAAAATTAGCCTCTCTAAATGTATGTGCAATTCTGACAGTCCAGTCTCTTCTCAATAACTCTCTAATCTCGAAAATAAGGGCCCTGTACTTATGGAATCCCACTTGATTAGCAGATAACAACCTAAGAGCATCCTTTGAGTCTGAGTGACAAATTATTTTACGATATCCCCGATCCCAAGCCAGCTTCAGTCCTTTAGCAATAGCTAGTAGCTTTGGAAGAAGGTTGCAAGCAACCCCCTGCGAAGATAGTAAATCCAACAAGAAAATTCCCCGTACTATCCCTAATTAAACCACCAGCTCCAATCCTACCGGGGGTTACCGAGAGAGCTACCATCCACATTAATCATTACAAAAATCCCAAGGAGGCCGTTGCCACAAGATCCGGATTGTTTCTTTAGTTACCTTCATATCTTCTCCCCAAGCCATATGAGAATCACTAGCCATTCTCCAAATATTCCTCCTCAACCAAACATCGCCTTCATAGTGGTTTCCAAAAAGCAAAGCGGTTTCTCGCCTCCGCGATCCACCATAAAGCTGAAAGAAACAGATGACCCACGGTCCGAATCCACTTGCTCGAATAATCCAGATCCCACGTATTCCCACCTAGAAAATTAGTTGTTCCAACGAAACCAAGATCCCGCCAAACCTCCCAAGCTCTTCTCGAGTCCCCTAATACAAAGTGCCAAGTATCCTCGACAACAGAATTGGCAGCGAGGGGCAGCCCACGATTGTCCGTTAACCTCCTTCTAAATCGAAGTGTGTTTGTTGGTAAACAGACCATGGAAAATGAGCCAAATTAAGTGCTTGACCTTTTCTATAGCCTTAAGCTTCACTAACCAGTGCCATTTCCCCGTATCATCCTCCATATGTCTAGATTTGTTTAAAAGCCAAGTATACCCAAGATGGGGAGTATAAGTTCCGGCCATTGAATTTTCCCAAACCACACAGTCCTTTAGATTTCGGTCTCTAGGAATTGGGACAGCTAAGATTCCAAAACGAATATCATTAGGAATTACCGTAGATAGAGACTCCAAGTTCCATTGTCCATCATCCCAAAGATCCTTTACCAACATGTTTGTGTCACTAATATTCACTACCGGAAGAATTGACGCCAATTTCCCAAATTCTAACCATTTATCGTACCAAATCGAAACATCTCCAGTGCCAAGCCTTATCATGAATCCCTCCCTCAAATGCTCTGAAGAGCACGAATGATGGATTTCCAGCAATAAGAACTGGAATTAGAATAGTTCCGAATTTGAACCAACACCCTGATTCTTCACATATTTCTTGTGTAGCATTTGCACCCATAATTTCCCGTGGGCTATTCGGGAGATGCCGGATCAGTTTTCCAAGCGGAGATATATTCCCCAAACCTTGTTTCCCTCACACCCAAACCCCCCGTTGATGCGAGGGACGAGTCACCATATTCCAATTAATCAAATTCCAACTCCCTCCCGTCTCTTGGTTTCCCCAAATAAATTGCCTGACAATTTTATCAATTTGCATACATGTGGCATTAGGCAACCACATGTTCTCGCATAAGGTAAATAGGCATAGATGTGAGGACAGATTTTTGCCGGAGTAATTCTTCCTCGCTTTGTTTAACAATTTACCCTTCCAATCAGCTAACCTTCCTTTAATTTTATCAATGATACAATTAAAATGAGCCCTTTTAACTCTACCTTGAATAAGCGGGAATCCCAAATATTTTCCTAGATCCCCTGCAACCTTGATTGAAGACAATCGAGAAAACTTTTCCTTCTTTCCTCTGCTAACTTTCTTCGATCCCATAATCCTCGACTTATCAAGGTTAACTTTGAGGCCTGAGGCACTGCAGAAATCATTTACCACCTTATTGATAATTCGGACTTGAGAACATTGAGCTGAAGTAAATAGAAGAATATCATCGGCAAAGAGGAGGTGAGAAATCCCTGGCCCTCCTCTAGTAACTTGGACTGGTTTCCATTGTCTCTCATTAACCTTTTTGGCAATCATACAAGATAATTTTTCCATGCAGATGACGAACAGGTAAGGTGACATTGGATCTCCTTGCCTTAAACCACGGGTAGGAACAAAACTAGGAAGTTTAGACCCATTCCAGAGCAGAGTTAAAGAGGAAGACTTAACACAATACATAATCAACTTCACAATATTCTCTGGAAAGCCAAAATCCTCTAGAGTCTTCTGAAGGAAATCCCACTCTATTCTGTCATAGGCCTTCTCCAAATCAAGCTTTACTGCCAATGAACCCTTTTTGCTCTTCGAATGGTTCATGTAGTGCATAATTTCTTGAGCTATTAGAGCATTCTCTGTCGTTCCGCGACCAGGAACAAAACTGCCTTGAAGAGGACCAATAATAGAATCCAACAAAGGCCTTATTCTGTTCACTAACACCTTCGTAATAATCTTATAAATTACTTTACAAAGACTAATTGGTCCCTTTGTCATTTCTATTGGTTTTTTTAATTATTTTTATTCAAGGAAAACTAGTTATTTTTTTAAAACTAATAATATGAATTTATTTTTATCATTTATTTTATTTCAATTTTTACTCTTTGTTAGAGTTGAGGCCTTTGTATTCTTTGATATAATTTTGTTTTTTTTTTTTCCATTATTTACGCAATAATAGAAATAATTTTCGATTTTTTTCTTGCTTCATTTTTCTTATAAAGTTTTGGGTTTTTTTTATTCCTCGAAGTAATTTAATAATTTTAATTATTTTAACAATAATAGTTATAAATAATAATTTTGTGTTATAATCATGATATTAATAGCGGCATTATTGATCATAATGATAATAACAATTGTAATTTATTGTGATAGTTATAGTGCTTATACTGTTAGTAATTCTTCTTCTTTTTATCGTCAAGCAGCAAAGCGCGGGGTAATGGCTCGTACTAGTAACACATAAATCATGTCGATAGATCTAAACCACCATGTTCAAATTTTGAAAGCTGCATTTGATTTGAACAGCAATAAACTACCAGTATTAACATCACATTATCGTATCCAACTTCAGTTTCAATTACAGGGTCAATCAAGAGAGAGCCTAATGTTTTTCTTTTTAAGTCATAAAGCTACCTTTATAAACTTTGCCTGGGCACGGCTCACGCGCCAACCTTCTACTATAACCATACAAGACACTTCACCTGTTTTTCAAACACAAATAAGATAGAATTCTAAAAGAATGCAACTATTTACCAGTCTTTATACAGTAGTGAGCAAAAATTATTGTTCATCAAAGAATACAAAATTGTCTAATATGTTAGTCTGCAAGACAACTATATGCATGTACAAATCATTAGCATATCCAAATATCGACTACATATTCACCAGATTGAGCATCGTACACTATCTTCGAAGGCATCAAGTTTTGATGCATGAAAAAAGAAACAGGGCAGGCAAAAGAAATCTTAGCATTTGACTACTGACATGGACTTTAAACAGGAGAGAAGGCCATGACTATAAGCCATAAAAACACTGTCGAGTAAAAAGGAAACAGTGCTTTTGAATTATATGTTCAACAGATCTTTGACAGCTAAAATACCTAGAAGGTAATTCATAGAAATGGAAAATTGTATACCCCCATGAGATTTTCAATGTAAAAGAACTAGAATAAGATCACTTGATCACCAACAATATAAGTGACCTAGCCAACAATATGGGAACAAAAAGGAGAAGACAAACGGGTGGATTATTCAGATTAAAGAAGATAGCATATTCATACTTCAACATTGTGTGAAAGAAACCGTGATTTTGGATTTCACTATGAAAGAGTAAGTGCTGCTGTATGAGGTCAAGTGATTGAGAACTCAAGCCTGAGCCCCTGCAATTAGAGTGACCAGGCTCGAAGCCCGCGTTTTAAAAATTAAAATATGCTGTTGAATGAAAGAAGTATTGATAAGTAGTAAATCCTCATTGGAAAGTCTACCACACAGAAAATTGCACCCAACCTAGGATATTTTCAAATTCAAAGAACTAGAATATGATCAGCTGATTGTGAACTTTCTAACATGACCAACAATATAGTGTAGAAAGGAAGAGGAGAAGGTTGGATAAATCAGATTAAACCAAGAGCATTTTTTAAATTTTAACATTGGGCAAACAGTCACAATAAATATGGATCATGTTTGCGGTGGAAATCTACTGCGGACATGGGTAGCAACACCACTCCCAAGTTCCGACAATCTTAGTAGAACTGGTATAGCATCAGTAGGATGTTTTAGGGACATGGGAAGTATTTCCATTGGTGAAACAAGCATCGCCAACTTAAGAGCTTGAGTAGTGTAATGAACAAAAAATAGGACCAACCCATGTTCCCAGCAGGAAAAAACCACCATAAAAAGAAACCAGTGATTGCCTATATAACCCAAGAAACTAGTTCAATACCAAATTTAGAAAAACTAGCTGCTGGAAAAAGCACAAACCCAGTTGTTCCAGAATAAATAGTTGATTGGTGAATATGGAACCCTATGATTGTTCAAACACAACAGTAAGAATGTACATTCATGTGATTTGTATCCAACGGAAACCTAGAAGCTGGAAAAATGATATTTGAGGTAAATTTTACATGGATGTTTTTAAGAACATAACCCAGAAAGATTTTGAAAGAGATTGGATTTCTAGAAATACAAATTCTAATGTTAATAAAACCCAGAAACTAAACAGTATGCAGCAATTCACAGACAGGAAGAAGACATGAGATTCTGAAATGAAGAAAAGAAGAGAAAGTGTGAGCTCCATAAGCAAGAGTAATGTGATGCTGTAATATCAATGCAAAAAAGAGGAATATCGAGAAGATATTCATGACAAATGCACCACCTTGCATCATTGGTAGAAAAGCTCCCTCCTAGAATAAGTAGAGAAGAAGAGATTGTACGGCCAGAGAACAACACATGCATTCTGTGTATGGTAATACGGTTTAATGATACTAATTCTTGGGGCGGTAATAAAATAAGAGTGAAAATTGCCAGAAATAAGATGGACTTCCCACAACTTAATGATAAGACCAGGTAAAACAGAACGAAAGGAAAGAACCTACAATGTTCTAAGATCTGCAGATGGAAGAATAGATCAAACAAACAACAGGAACCTATAACCATGGATATTAAGCCGCTTGCAATCTTCCCATCTGATCTTGACATCACAGTTTTAAGACACAAGAAGAGTCCAGCTGTTAGAGCCTAGAAAACAAAGTCAACTCCGGATGAAACCTAACAAGGCTAAGGAAACATTTTAAGGTAGATGGGAAGAGAATTCCAAGATTTTTACTATTAACCTTCAAATATCAGGAAGTATTGGCAAGGCTTAAGTGGCCATAATAAATGCTTGGATCAAGTTTTCAGCAGCCCGTTTTTGCTCTAGTGTGCCAGATATGTGAGCAATTCGATCACCTCTTGCAGAGTTGGCATTGGAGATTTCTATCATTGCTCCTGATATCTGAAACACCACAAAAGATGGAAAATAAACAATTGATGTCTATGAGAACTTCATCCAATCAAAGCAACTTGACAGAGAAATAATAGGGGAGAAGGCATTGATACAAACAGATTTCAAAATATTTTCTGAAACACTACTAACATAAATACAGAATACAATTTTAGAAAAAGAATCATATATTAAGACAGACTCAGGTTTTTTGCATCCCATATTTTTGTAATTTTTTAGATTAAAGAGCAGTAATACAAAGATCAAATTCTTGTATTATGACAAGCATAGGACTAACAAAATATCATTGCACAACACCTAGCTGACTAGACAATTTCAGGTCTATTGAATGTGGATATACTACAGCCACATACTGCATCCCTGCTTTTCCCAAGAAGAAGCTTTAATAATTTTTGTGGGATGCAAAACTGCTTCTCCAAAAAACACTGAATTGTTACCACCTACAGATAAATCTGTTCTCCTAATAGATACTGTGGCCACCAGAAAACATATAGACATATGTTGTGGTGGAATCAAAGCAAGATGGGCAGTTGTTAACAACCCAACATGGTGGAATAAAACTGAGCCGAGGTATTAGTGATACTGCCAGCAAGCACCTAGAGAGTTGGTAAACTGTATTCACAATCCAAACACCATATCCAATAATTCACAATGCTAACTAACTTTTCTCTTTATATGAACGGGATAGTTCAATAGATTTTAACTTGAAAAAACCCAGCAAGATGTACTCATCGCTGGCTCCAGATATTCTGCCACTAAGCTAAATCACCATGACCTGGAATGAAACTACCACACACTCACATTAATTATTAATTTAAGGCAAGCCACATAATGTACCATCCCTAAAAAATAGTTAATGCACCTTTTTCATCATATACAAGTGTGCCTCACTAAAATCATCCTGGAAAAACCCACAAATAAAACAGAAAAGGAACAAACCTTTCGGATGTTGGCTATATTTGCTCCTCCTTTACCCATCACTTTGCCAACCGCATTAGCAGGCACTAACATTTCAAGAGTTGAGGGTGGAGGCAAACTGCATAAGTGCAGAAAATCAGTTTGCATGGGTGGGTATTGAAGTCAAAGAAAAAAAAATTCTGGGTTTTCAAGAGCACAATGTACTAACCCTGCATACAGCTTAGATGAAGAATACGGGGCCAGAGAGCCATAGCTATTCTCTACCATCTAAAAATGAAAAAAAGCAGGAAAACATGAATGCCATATGAAGCAAGAAAATAAATTGAAAAAAGAAACCATTAAAAAGTGCAACAATCTTTGGTAAACGAATAACAGAGCCTCAAAGGCGATACTCCTAATGTTTTGTGAGGGAGAAAGATTTGGGCAGCAATGACGTGGTAACCCCACTTTTACTGCTGTTCAGTGCACATGGTTTCGGACATGTTTTTATCCATCTTAAACCACATTTTTTCCTACCTTTTTCCCATGATACAACCTTATTCCTTCTTATCCTTTCCGGTCCTGCTTAGTCTAGTCTTGCCAAATGCACCCTTAGACAATAATCTCTTACCACATTTTTCAATACAGTAAAATTTTTGGTAGGATTGTTTGCTGTTGGAAATGAGTCCAAGGTTAAGTGCAAATGCACAGTATCAGGTATGTTTTTATGATTTCTTATGTGAGGTTCAGTGGATGGAAGGACAGTAAGATCAGGTGATGCTATGCTCTTATGTTTTTTTGTGGATCCAAATGAAGAGAAATGCTGGGGTTTTCAAGGACATATTTTTCAATCCAACAAAAGAGTTCAAACTTCCTTGCTGTTATTTTCCTGCTTGAGGATGATTGATGCAGTCAAGAAAATGTAATGTTTAAGTTTGGTTTTCTAATTTTATTAGTTTCATAATTTTCTTATAATTTTGGGATTCAGGGATTTACAATTATTATGTCTACTTTTGCATTTTATTTTAATAAAGATGTTTATCCTTCATTTAATTTATAACAATTTAGGATTCATTGTCTCTATATAAGCACAAGACTTTGACATTTCAGAGTCTTTTATGATAAAGAAATAAGAATTTCATTTTCAACTTTTAGAGGTGGATTTCCTCTAATGTTGTGAGGTTGACGCTTCATGGGTGAAATCCTCTTTTGAGACTGAACAAGAAACTCAATAAAATTAGAGATGGAACATTTAATGTAAAAGCCAAAAAATAAAAATCTATCTATCATTCCCTTAAGCTCATAGTAATGGACATCCTCCACCAACTGCATAGTCCCAATCCCAAAGTCCTAAACCAATGTCCAAACACTCCATACTAATCGAAAAGAATGCTAACAGCTATTTTGATGAAAGAATTTGAAAAGAAATTCCACCACTAGCTACATACCGGTAAGGATCCGTATCCATAAAGACTGCTTGATGAAAGAAGGCCCAATCCACTTCCACTTTCAGACCTCTGATCATAACCCATTGGAGCAACTGGTGGAGCAGAAGGCAGCATAGGTGGTATAGAAAGACCAGCACCAACAGGGTATACAGAATCAGTACCAGCCAAAGAGCTCAGACCACCATCCTTTTCTTTCAATACATCATCTCTGAGCCTCAGAACAATCTGGACAAGTGCATCTCTAACACTACTAACTTCTCCAACCACCTATTATGGTGCAAGGTCAACCCAAAAAACAAAAATATTTACAAATGGAAGAAGGAAAACAAGAAACTGAGGGAAGTTTACAAATCAGACCTCAACAAGTTCATCATTACTATCAGCACAATTAGGCTTAGCCCCTTTTGAGATGCGGACATCAGCATTAGTTCTCTTTCGAATTTCGTTTATAGTTGAACCACCTTTTCCTATGATACACCCAATAACTTTAGATAGAACAAGGAGTCGAATGCCAACAGTGTCATCATCTTCATCATTAATCTTTCCTTGAAGCAATAAAATGGCTTCAACTGCCATGGATTTCAAATCATCGGGAGACTGCCAATGGTAAACATGGTTAATTAAAACCAATTTATACCATGAAACAAATAAGTATATTGATATCACATACCTAAAGCCCACACAACATGTTGTATTAGTAAAATTAAGCAAGTTCTGCAAAACTAAAGCACTTTCTCACAGAATAAAAGAGCATACAAACTAGTATTGGAAAGCACAAACATATCATTCTATTTAACTATTGTAACACCCCAAAATTTGCATTGACTATAATTGATGATTTCTTTAGAATAATGTAAGATAGAGAAAATTAGGGGATAAAAGCCAAAGAACTAAAGAAAAGAAGGTTCAAATTGCAATAACCAACTTAACAGGTGAAGTAGGATAAATTTTGCATGTTTAAGGAGGTAAAGTAGGGCAATGACCAAGTTGGTGAAGTATGACAATTTTTGCACGATCATGCTTGTGAGGATTCAAAAGGACAGTAGAGATGTGATCTCCTTCAAAATTTTCAGTGCTAACTACATCTTTTTTATTTCCATTTCTTGAACCTAAGAGAGAGCTAAACACCATCCTCCAAACTAACACTATCAAACCATATATTCCAAGAACAAATTGTTAAGTTTTAGAGCTTAAATTAGAAAGAAAAACCAAAGATAGATTGTGAGGTTATAAAAGGAAAGTTAAGAGAGAAAGGAAAGGAAAAGGGGCTAAAGCTTAAGGAGAGTGGTTAAATTAACAAGTAAGCATAAATCTTATAGTTTTGGATATTTTTATGTATGGAGATTTAAAAACAAAATGCTTGCTGAATTTTCAGAATATGTGTGTGTATGTGACCTAAGTTTTGAATGGAAATTTCATATGATAGTTGCTAGATAAGAGTATGATTAAGAAAGATTGAAGTATAATGTGTTCTTTTAAAGTAAAAGATATGTTTTAACCCAAATATTGTGTTGATATAATTGCACATGATATCTTAAAAGAGTAAAGTTTGCTTTACATGAGATTGTGGCCACCTATATTCTACCAATGAATAGTATATGGATATGAGATATGGACATTCAATTGTCATACATGTTTACTTGAGCAAATATTACGTCAATATGATGTTGGGCATATATGTTGAAGACTTATGAAGTTTCCCATGCTTATTTCTTTAATCATCCACAGGGTTATCTCATTAGTAGTTGATAAACTATTTTCAGAGAATCAAAGTGAGATTGAAAGACGGCTCAGGGTGATAGGCTACCAACCAAAGTGTCTTTGGAGTCCTAGCTTGTAGTTTAACTTATGTGGTGCTATAATACCTTTCACATGTTAGTTTTTGTGTATGCGTCATTACAAATGTAAATGCATATGTAACATATCATGTATCAGCAGTTTTAATGTGTAACTGCTAAATGGAACATCTATGTATGAAGATATAGAGCATATGTGAAAGAACTAGAGAAGATAGGATGTCTTGTAAGTTTGTGTAATGGGACAGCAGGTTTTGTAAGCCTATAAATGCATCTTTGGATAACAATAAGAGGCAATCAGAGGGGTGGGTTTATTTAGCTAACTAAAAGCATGATACTTTAACTAAGATGAAATATCATAGTAATTAGAAAAAGGGACATAACAGCTATAGAGACTGCCATCCAATTTAACTAACTTGCTCTTTTAAAAAGTGCAGGCTGGTGATCCCATTTAAGTATTTTTTCATAGATTATTCAAACTCTTTAACACAGTACATCGAATATGCATTTGATACTCTCTTTAGCAACATCTCTATGTAAATCAATGCAGAAACAAGCACGACTCCTGCATTACTGTAAAAGAAACAAATCATAAACAAAGAGAGATGCCATACCTCAGTTGCAGTAACTGTAATAATACACTCATCCCGATCAGCCCTGGTATCATCAACCTCAATACGAGCACCACTAGCCTGTCTTATGCTTTTAATGGTACTCCCACCCTTGCCAATGACACGCCCAATCTTGTCAAAACGGGCATAGTACTCGTATAATTAACTCCTCATATCGAGAGACATTGCCAAAACTAGGAACTACAGGGAGTGTAGATGAATAAACAGGCCAAGAGCTCCCCATATCCCCATAACCCTGAAACTCTGGTATATGTGTAGCACCTAAGATTGGTGGAACAGATCTAGAAGAAACAATTGGATCTGCATTTGGATAGAATCCACCCGATTGATAAATAGGGACATCTGATGGTATAATGATGCTTGGAGGAGGTTCTGGTACAGTTGCCTCAAGGGAAATTTCTTCTTTTGGATTGAACTTATACATGATTGCAGAAACTGCAAACAAAGCTTTTTTCACAGCTTCTGATTCACCGGTTATCTGATCATAACAGAAAAATTAACCCTTGAACCCCTCAAAAATCGACCTTCAGAATTTTCTAAAGAAAAGCATGGAAATGAATTGCTCATTCTTAAGAAAAATGCAACAACAAAACAAAAAAAACCCAAAATGTCAATTAATTTCATCACAGATGAAAAAAAAATGAAGATAAAGAAGCTGCAGAGTTCCAAAAACACTGTGGTTCTCCAGCTATGTTAGTGATAAGTGCAACAGTATGAAAAGAGCTCATACATAACAAGCTGACACTACTACACATTTCTTAAAAGTGGCCCATACAAGGCATCAAGAAGAATTTGGCTAAATATGTCAATTGATTTCATCACAGATGAAAAAAAAATAAAGATAAAGAAGCTGCAGAGTTCCAAAAACACTGGTTCTCCAGCTATGTTAATGATAAGTGCAACAATATGAAAAGAGCTCATACATAACAAATTGACACTACCACACATTTCTTAAAAGTGGCCCATACAAAGCATCAATAAGAATTTGGCTAAAAAATTTACTAAAGCAACCATCACCATCGTTACCAATAGACAGACATCAGTCTCAAGCTAAAGGAATCCTAGTTGAAAACTCCTAGTTGAAACCTCTACCTGCCATCTTAAGATTTAGTGTAGCATTAATACAGCCTAGAGATCATGTGCAATAATAATTCAGGAGTTTGGATTCCATCAGGATCAATGACACCTCACACAAACAAAAATGTATAGGAATTTCACAATGAGAGTCAGGGGGGGTGGCAGATTTTTTAAGCCCCAAATGAGCATTTAAATGCCAGTATGCTTGTGATTTCTTCTAGGCTTTTCCCTCCAAGGAAAAACAAGTTCAATTGCAAGAAGATCCACAGATATTTTTAGAAAACCTTGATTGTAAACAAATTAGAACCTAATAATTAGATTCTGATTTATAACAGATCAATTCTACATGAATAACCTCAACAAATCAAAATGAACTAACCACAAGAAAGTTGTCAAAGTCCATAGCACATGAGTGAGTTGGGTCATTGGCATCTTTGGCAATGATTTTAATGCTAGTCCTGGTCTTGCTTCTCAATCTCTTTATAGTTGCCCCAGCCTTGCCAATAATATTTGCAGACTGGCTAGTTGGGACAAGAATCTGACATTCCTCCTTATCCCTCAGTCTCTTGTCAGAATCCCCAAGAGTTGCAACAGCATTAGATATCGCAGCATGAACTTTAAGAAGAGCATCCTGTGCAGGACACAAAGGATTGGTGTGATTGAAATCATCATCAACATCAACATCTTCCTTCTCCTTGATATGGCAATAAATTGTTATGATCCTATCCTTGGCACCTGGAAACGGGTCCACCACCTTAACTCTTGCCCTTGACTCATGCCTTATGGAATTTATGACTTTACCACTCTTACCAATGACACTTCCAATAACTCCTTCAGGGCATAATATTCTATAAACAACCAGTTCGTCATTATTAGTACCTTTATCATCTTTGTGCTTCTTCTGATGATTAGTATCCCCATCATAATCTCTTTGAGGACGCGACCGCTTCCCACTCTCCACCATTTCTTTCTTATTAATAAATATTGAAATACCTGGAACAATTTTAGATGGAAACAATTTTAGAAACATCTGATCCATCACATAGTATCCGAGTTTTATACTGATTATCACAAAAATTTACTTTGGAAACGCTTATCAATGCGTTCACTATACATTATATCAGCATGCATCAGATACACAGTAAAATAATTAATCATTTTTAATAATAATAAAAAAAAACTAGCAAAAAAGAAACTAATCCATAACAGTTACAGTAGCCAAAGATGCTGAATTTCAATTTTAAGTTTGGAATGGAGAATAGTCAAAAACAGATAAACCCAATTGAGATTTAGAGCTAAAACATAAAGAATAAACTGCGAACGAACCTTTTAGTTAGTTGAATCGCGGGGATGAAAAGATATGAATGATAAACCCTAATGATAAGCAGCGCACAGAGAGAAAGAGATAAGTCAGGGAAGATAAAAAAAAAGAGGAAGAATATGGATGTGCGATGCCCTTCTGCCTGTCTGCCTTTGATTTTACGAGTAATGAGCCATAGCCTCTTTCGGATTCGTGTATTTTCTCTACTCACGAATTCAAAAACGAGCCTCCTTGCTTTTCTTTCCTTCCTGCTTCTGTTTTTTTAAGGTTAGGTTTTCTTCTTGTCATTTAGCGGCAGTAGTTATTTTTTAGTTTTTTAAATAAAAAAATATTAAATTTTTTTTTTATTATTTTTAATATCATTATATTAAAATGATACAAAAAATATTAAACATAAAATTTAAACGGAAAAAAACCAAATTTTTAGGAAATCTATTCCAAATGTATTCCCAAAGGCTATTAACTGGTTTTTCAAATAATTTAATATGATTTAGTTAATGTATGGTTATTCTAGTTTGTAGAAATTGTTAGCTATTTCATCCATGTTTTCCTATGGATCAAATATTTTTTTCTTTAAAAAAATGTATATATAAATTTTTATGACATGTTTTTCTATATAAAGAATTTGTGACCCAAATTGTGAATTTGAAAAGGTTAACTTTAGTTGTCTTAAATCAATTTAATATATTTTTATTTTAATATTATTTTAAGAAAAGTATATTGTTATTGATATATTTGAATCAAACTATTTTTTTACTAGGTGTCTAGGTTGTTATTAAATCTATCAAGTTGATTAAGTTATATCGGGTCAAACCTTTATAAAGTTTATTTTTTATTAGAAAAATGTTAGCAATGTCTAGATGTTTCTTTTGTATGATAGAAAAAAATGATTTGACTGACAAGATAGCGCGGGCCAAAAGATCCAATTATAAACTATTTGACATGCACGAGACAAATAATTTTATTTTTCAATTAAAAAACTATGCATGCATCTAATGAAATAAATTGAGAATTATTCATGTCAATAAATATTAAAAAAAAACTATTAATGACGAGTAAAGACTAAATTAGAAAAGTTGTGAAATAAATGTAAATTAGAATATTTGATTTTGTAACATAGATTATGTATTGGTTGTGTTTAGTTGTTTTATTTTTTTTAATGAGTTTTTTTATTCAATCAAATAATAATTTGTGTCAATAAAACATGAAAAAACAATTAACGATAAATGAAGACTAAACTCAGAGTATGTGCGTGTTAGTGTTAAGATATTTGGTCTTACAATGTACCTAGTTATGTTTAATAACTTTTTTTATAAATTTTTTTTTATTTAATTAAACGAGAATTGATTTGTGCTACAATGGGGATAAGAGTAAAATTTGTATGGAATGCCAAAAAACATACCTACTTATTATATGAACGATGATGTTATATAAATATACTTGACATAATCATAAGTATAAATACATAAAATAAGAGATCATGCATAACTCTCGATATCATTTAGGAGAGATTAAAATGTTTGATCTAGTGTGATTATTTAGTTTGGGGGGGTATAAATGACATTTCAAGTTGTAATGATATGTTAGTTTTGATAATAATTTAATATAACGCTCCTCATCTATTATATTCTTATTTGATCACATATTCCATTAAAAAAAAAGAATATAAAAAATACCTCATCATAAGGATAATTGTATGAATTAGAATGCTTAATATATATAAATAAGTGAGAGATGTAGACACATGTTTATATAAGTACTATGTTTAGATGATAAAGTCTAGTTTCATCATGATTAAGTTTTGAGACCCAACTTAATTTAGGATTTTTTTTAAATCTGAATAAGCTTATTACTCTCCATTTATATAAGGATACTAACAATTAATATATAGTAATCTCTAAATTTTGTTTTTATTAATCTAAAAAATAAAGAAGTCAAATATTTTTATTTATTTTTTATATTATAAATGTTATATATTTAAGTGACTTTAGGAGACATGTAAAACGAGAGATTAATCTGATTTTTTTTTGTTGATACAACATAAAAAAAAGTTTATAATTCAAGTATAGATAACTTTAATATGTTACATTAGTTGTTTTATTTAAATATACCATCAAATCATAAACACTTTCTTCTCTCTTAACAACTTTCTTCCAAGAAAAAAATCTTTTGATATGACACTACACCTTGCCAAATGTGATCTTTAATATATTTTTTATTTTTTTAAAAATTTATCTTCTATATCAATACATTAAAATAATTTAAAAATAATTTAATTTAAAATAAAAAATAATAATAATTTTTTTTTCAAAAAACATTTTTAAAAATAAAATGTCAAAAAACACTTTGAATAGTAAGTGTCTATTTAAGAATGTAGTTAAGATTGTTTTTGAAAATACTTTTTGTTTATAAATACATCAAAATAATATTTTTTTTATTTTTTTTAAATAATTTTTAACATCAGCACATTAAAATTATCTAAAAATACAAAAATAATTAATTTAAAATAAAAAATAAAAATAAAAAAATTCAAATTTTTTTTCAAAAAATACTTTTAAAAAAATTCTCTCAAACACCTCCTAAAAAGGTCTCTCCTCCCCACCCCAATCAAATCTGAAAAAATGGAGTCCCAAAACAGCAGCAATTGTAATGACGGATCGGCTCTAATCTTCCTCGGGACAGGATGTTCGAGCGCCATTCCCAACCTCAGGTGCCTCCTCGAGCCCTCAGATCCTCCTTGCTCCGTTTGCTCTCAGGCCCTCTCCGTCCCTCCCATCCAAAACCCTAACTACAGGTTCGATTTATCAGATCTGGTCCGCTGTGGAATAATGTAATGTCGATGGATTTAATTAATTAAAAATAAAAGTGAGTTTTGGTGATTTATTGGGTGTGGGTTACAGATGCAATACATCACTCGTTATAGATCACTACAGTAAGAGTGATAATACACACAGCTATATATTGATTGATGTGGGTAAGACATTCAGGGAGCAAGTCCTTAGGTGGTTTACTTTCCACAACATTCCTCGTCTTGATTCTGTAAGTCTTATGATCATGATTTCCTATATATTAATATTATTTCTCATTTTGAGGCCACTTGGGGCTGATTTTTTTTTACCAACTGCAGATAATTTTGACTCATGAACATGCTGATGCAGTTCTTGGCCTCGATGATATACGTTCTGTGCAACCATATAGCCCGATAAATGAAATTGATCCCACTCCCATCTACCTAAGTCACCATGCAATGGACAGGTACTATTCTCTTCTTCTGGGTTTGCTTTTATCTCCATCACCTTTACTACCTTTTCCCATTGGATAATTAATGATCATTTTATGCTTTTGTCTGCTCATCGTTCCTTCATTGTGAATTTGAGATATCAATACTAGGATTGAAAGTCTATATGATGATAGTATGCTCCAAGCAAATCTTTCAGCCTTTCTCCATCTTATATATATCCACTTTCTAACATCATAATGAAAATAACTTGAACATCTATTAAGACTTCTATAGTTGATAAGATTTTGAAGGTTTTAAAAGAGGAAAAGATAACTATTTTCCTGCCAGTCGAGTCATACTGATGCAGTGTAACTATATGAGTGAATACATTGAAACCAAATTTCTCCTCAGGTGTTTCTGGAACTGCCACCCCTCCCATAGAACTCTCAAATTGTTGGTTTCTTGACAATCATCACCGTTCTGTAGAAACAACAAACAAAGGTCTTTATGCAGACTTCCTGATCATAGAACTTATTCACGTGGTGCTCCCATTCGTTTGATTTGATTTTGTACGTCTGTACTTTACTTCTATCTTACTTTAACATTACTTGATGTTAGTGCATGTTTTGTCTTTGAGCAGCATTGTAGAGAAATTCCCTTACTTGGTACAGAAACAATTGAAGCCAGGCCAGGAAATAAGACGGGTAGCACAACTGGACTGGCGTATAATTGAGGAAGACCATCAAAGACCATTTGTTGCATCAGGCATACAATTTGTTCCTTTGCCAGTTACTAGATCTGAACCTTTCTTAAAATTTATGTTTAAACTACTAATACACTCTCTCTTTGCCTTGTTTCTTATTCTTGGGTCATCTTTTTTCTGTAACGTAGGTGATGCATGGAGAAGATTATATTTCTCTGGGGTTTCTCTTTGGTGAAAAATGTAGAGTAGCTTACATATCTGATGTTTCACGCATTCCATCTAGCACAGAGCATGGTTAGTTTTATTTTGTTCATTTTTCTTCCATGAATTTATTTGGAATCATATATTTGCATTCTTTAGACTTGTTTAGAGTCCTTTAATTTTGTGCACGAATGGAGATGAGTCATTGTGGTGTGGAGAGATTTTCAATGGTTGTGGAATGTGTAAAAAGAGGATGGTTTTATGGGGATTTGTGCTATCATATTTTTGATATGGTGACATTTTGGTTTTTGCAGTAATTTCAAAAGCTAGTGCAGAGCAGTTGGATATCCTCATCCTAGACACTTTATACAAGGTTAGTTGCAAACAGTTCTTTATATTCTATTTTCGTATATTCTCCCTTTGAATCCAATGAATAATGGATAATATTAGAGTGAGAGGTACAACATCCACATCCTTCATCAAATTTTGGTAGAATTTCGTATCATGTGGAAAAATGAACCCTTTGGTGATTTTGACACAAGCCTTTGTGTGCATGTGTGCACATACAAACTATTATAGTGTCCTCTTTTGGTTGTCTTACAAAGTAAGTTGTATGCTATAGTTTTCTTTTTTTGTGTGCTCTCCAACATAGTAAGTCATGTAAAAGCATTGAGAGTAAGAGTGTGATTTGCAATATGGTCCTCTTAGTTTGCTTTGAATTTCAATTATGCGCCCAGGTCTCAATTTTCTTTTAATTTACAGACATCATCATTGTTACATAGCCATCTAGTTGCGTAGCTTTGTATGGGATATTCAATGGAGGTTGAAATGTACCTCCAACAATTGCCAAGATGGAAGGCTGACCATTTTGGCAAATTAAGATTTTGATTTTGAGTGAAATATGCAATTACATTGCGCACATTTGTTGCATTTTTTTCTAATACTCAAAGTGGCATGGTGTTGTTCCAAGTGACTTGGGATCAAATCTTACTCATATGTTAGATAAGAGGGAATAAAATGGTTGCTCCTTGCTGCATAGCTCCAAATCCAATATCCTTCCAATGAACTAGAAAAAGGAAAACGTATGTTTTTGGAAACTTGACTGTATGTTTTTGAAACTTGACTGAAATGACTTTAGTAGTCAATATTTATAATATGCATTGCTATTCTTATAAGGAAGGGATTTAGGGAAGGGAGATGTTGCTTCTTGTAGTGTAGCTCGAGGAACTAAAAAAGAAAAAGATCCATAATCAAATTATGGATTGAGATCGAAATATAGTTCATTATGTTTGACTTTGATCAATAAATGTTGTTGTTGATATGCTATTTTTTTTACAAAATTGGATAAAGCTGAAATATTTCATTCATATGTAATGTTAATCCAGAGGGTAATAACCATTAAACCCACTCACAAGAATTGAATAATACAAGAAAGCTAAAAATAATATTTAAAAGATAGTGAAAACTCAACACAATAATTACCTAAACAAAGACAACAAGGTTAACGGAATAAAGATCTCTAACCAACGACTATAAGTAATCGTGAACTGTAAATATAAAGAAAAAAACTACAAAGACGATTAATCTTTGATAATTTCAAGATAGTTCAAGTTCAATGAAGAACCATTAAGTATGAACAATTCTTACATAAGCACTTGAAAGTTGTGGCAAAATCAATAATAATCCAATTTGAATAGTAATCTTGACAAAACAATTTTTTTTAGTGTCAAAACAGACTAACCCTAATGGACTAATGGTGATACGATCCAAACAAGGTTAAATTTGAATTTTGGTGTAAAATTTTTATTGTTCAATTTTACGGTATTGAGCATTACTTTCGATTCGACCTATGGACCAGGCTGAAATTTTATCAATAGTTTTTAGACATGCTATTATACATTGATTAAAATTTCAGGTAAATCGAAGTTTGCTAAAATATTATTTTAGATGGTCAAATTTACTGGACAAATGTTGTCGAATTTGTTAGCTTAGACCTTTGTCTAATTCTCACGTCATATTTGAAGCTACAAGAGAATTTTTGTATTTGATTCCAATTGGGTTGGAAACTAGACATTTGTACTTTCCATCGATATATGATAGACCTGCTAATTCATCTGGAGAATGGAGAAACAACTTGTGTGAAGTTGGTACAAAGTGCAAAAATGAAAAAAAATATTGTTTTCTTAAGAGTTATGGATTTCATTCATTACAAGGAACCCTTAATGATATTGGATGCTTATATGGGTAGCATTTGGATTTCTTATTTTACAAGGATTCCATATCAAACAAGAAGAATTTAATAAGGCTATTATCACAATTGAGTTACTTTGTTTATTTCTTTTTACATTTTTACAGAATGGATCTCATAATACTCACTTCTGCCTCCCTCAGGTTTGTCTTTTATTTCTCATCATTTGAATGATTTTTGGAACATTTTTACTCTTCTATTCTCACATGCTATGGTAAATATGCAAAACTCTTGAGGTAGTGAGGAGATTATGCCCAATGCGAACTCTTTTAATTGGAATAACTCATGAATTTGATCTTTAATGATTTTTGGAACATTTTCATTCTTCTATTGTCACATGTTATGGTAAATATACAGACTCTTGAGACAGTGAAGAGATTATGCCCAAAACGAGCTCTTTTAATTGGAATGACCCATGAATTTGATCATTACATGGACAATGACTTTCTTACAGAATGGTCTCAAAGGTATAAATTTTGCTTCACGTGATCAGACAAGAACCTCTTTCTTGTGTTTACAATAAATTAAAGAATATGAAGTTGTTGTAATTGTTTCCATGCAGGGAAGGAATACCAGTGCAGCTGGCGCATGATGGACTGAGAATTCCTGTAGAACTATCGTAAGGTCTGGATCAATGAGAGCTTTACATTAAATTCATTAAATTAGGCATAATTTTTTTCAACATGATTTAAGCACATCATCAATCTCTCCCCTTCCTCAATAAAGGTGGTCTACACGCTAATGATGTATCACTATACAGGGGATCCTTTTAGCCAAGAACTAAAATTATGCCAGCTTATTATTATAAACTAGAAGACGCGGTGCTTTTACCGTGCATCATCTCACAAAATACTATTTATTTATTTTATAAAATCTATTTTATTCTCTAATTTTATGTTTCAATATCTAGTTTATAATTTATTGTCGTTTGTTTTTTTTATATATAAATAATTTAGTCTCATACCTTGTGTCACGAGTATTGTGGGTCAACTTAATTTTTATTTTTCTAATTGATATTTATTTTATCTTTTCAACATTAAATTGAATTTAAACTTAATGATTAATTTTGACTTGTTTTCTATAAAATTATTTGTCTCAAGACGAGTTGCAAGTTTGATGAGTTAACCTAGTTGATTTAAAAAACATTTAATTTGTATTTTTTCTATTTCATCATTTAACATTGTTTTGATTATGAATTAGACTATGATTTATTTTAGTTTGTTTTTAAAGGGTTATCCCATTCTTATGACTTGAGTTACGTAGTTTACGAATTACTTGGATATAATCTGATTGTTTTATTGTGTTCAATTTTTAGATTGAACATTTTTCATATTCAACATTTAATAATTGGTTTATTGAAGTTTAGGTTTTATAATTTATTTTGATTTTTTTTATGGTATTATCACTGTCTTATGACCTTGGTCACCAGTCTAACAAGTTGATTTAGGTAATTTGTTTTTGTTTATTTTCTATAAGGTTATATTAATTTCATCACTCAAGTCACTAGTTTGACAAGTTAATATAGGTTAGTTTTTTTTTGTTTTGCTTTTTTTTAATAATTTTTAAAATTTTATTCTTCAATATTGAAATGGATAGGAATTAAGCTTTATAATTTTTTTTATTTGCTTTATATTTAGTTATCATGATCTCACTATTCAAATGGTGGATTTAATGAATTAACTTGGGTTGACTTGTTTAATGGATGTCTAGGATGCCTTTAAACCATAGATGTAATCCGTTTCGTTCTGGGCGGAACGTGCCATGTTCCATTCATAAAACCGGGACAAAACGGCGTTGTTTTTGTCCCGGTTTTAATTCCGACCCGTTCCGGAAATTCCGGCCGGAACGTCTCGGTTCTGTTCCTGGTTCATCAAAACGACGCCGTTTCATGTCTCTTTACAAAACACACAGAAACAATCCCCGGTTCCACAATTCCCAAATCAATTTCCTTTCCCAAACCTCAATTCATCGGTAATCCCTCAAAAATCAACCCAAATCTCAACTCAAATCTTAAGTTTTCGAAACCTAATCCTATAATCCCTTCACTTGAAAATCTCAACTCGTAATTACTCGTAATTACTCAAAAATCTCAATCCCTTACTCAAAATCAAAGTTGTCAATACCGTTTCGATCGCCGTTTCGGTCGCCATTCCGGTTTTTTGATTGGAACGGAACGTTCCGGTTTCGGTGCGTTCTAGCGTGCCGTTTCATACTGTTTATATATATATATATATATATATATATATATATGAAAAAAAATAAAATATTAATTTAACAAGTATAATTTAAATTCAAGATAAATGAACTTTAAATTATACAATACAAACACAAAGTCAAAAAAATATAATCTCAAAATTAGAAACATCTCTAAAATTCTAAAATATTATGAAAGTAAAATGTTCTAAAATAAAAGAAATATACATCAAACATCTTCTACATCATTAATATAAAAATAAGGATCTTGATCTTGCGGTGGAATATAAGGAAAGTCATCAACAAGACATTCCAATAGTTGGTCATTTCCAACAAGCTTATTCTCCTCATTTAAACATGTCTCTTCATCATCTAAATTTAAATTAGACAAAGGTACTTCGATACTCTCCCAACTTATGTCCTCTCCATCAAGAAGATTGGGTTCTTCACAAATCCATTCATTTAATAGATCAATGTTATCAAGGCTAATGGGATCTAAAGCATCTCTTGTTTTGCTCAAATTCCTACAAAAAATAAACACGAAAGAAATTAAAAAATTAATAGCAATGTAATAAAAAATAATTATTAATATAATAGTATTGATATTTTACCTCTGTTGAATTTTTAGATTATAACGAACAAATACTAAATCATTTAATCTCTTGTGCTCAAGCCTATTTCGCTTTTTGAAATGGATGTATTCAAATACACTCCAATTTCTTTCGCACTACAACATTGACTAAGAACTCGAATTGCAAACTTTTGAAGTTCTTTAGTATCATTGCCGAATTGCTCCCACCATGAAACTAGATAAGAAAATTTGAATAAATCAAATATTATAGATAAAAAAAGACATTATATTGTAAAAAATAAAAGTTATTACCTGGATTTAACATTTCTCTTTGACGAATAGCTAGGGACATGCCAAAATCACCAGTTGCTTTCTTATACTCCTCAATTTGGCCACTAATGATATCTTGAATATCACAATCAGGAACCAATCTAGTAATTGTGCTAAGCAAACCTCGAGTTACCTCCTTTTGTGTTGAAAAAAAAGGCCTAAAAAATATTCCAGGATTAAGAAAACATCCTGCTGCATGTAATGGACTATGAAGTTGCTTATCCCATCTAGCATCAATTACCCGAATATATGGTCCATATTGAGACATTCTATTTTTCAACCTTGTTTTGATGGTTTCTTTTGCTTTATCCATTGCCTCATATAAATATCTCATTGATGGTTTTTCTTCATTGTCTGCTAACCTTAGAACTCGTACTAAAGGCTCGCTGACGTTGACTATATGTGCACATCTCGGCCAAAAGTCTTTATCTTCTAAAACTATAGCAGCAATTTCCTTTCCAACCCGACTTTTTGCCATGACTTGATTCAACCCATTTTGTGCAAGTAAACATCTGTCGAAGCTCATTCTTAAACTTCAGTAAACATTGGAGGCTTAAGAAATGGGTTGCAAACCTTGTTATGCAAGGACGACATAAATCATGTCCATTTGTGAATTCTTTCCTCATCAAAGCTAGAACCCATGCATGATTATATATAAACTTGGTTATATTTCTTGCATTTTTAATGGTTTCATCAATCATTGGAAAATATCTCGGATCACAAATATTTTCTAGCCTTAAATCAATGCAATGGGCAGCACAAGGAGACCAAAAAAAGGTGTCATGCCTTTGCTGCAAAGCTTTTCCAGCAGCCTTAAATGAAGCCTCATTATCACTAATAAACTGGATAATATTCTCTTGTCCAACTTCATCAAACATCTCCAGCAATGTCTCTTTATCTTTTCGAAGTCCTGAAGTGTCAACAGACTTCAAGAATACAGTGCCTCTCGGAGAATAGGCAAGGAAATTCACAATTAGTGCATTCCTCCTATTTGACCACCCGTCAGCCATAATTGAACATCCATAAAGTCTCCAATCAGCCTTGATACTTAAAATGTATTCATGGACATCATGAACTACATCTTTCAAAAGTGATCCTCTTAAATCATGATATGATGGGCCTTTAAACCCAGGTCCCATGGATGTTACGACATCTAGCATTGACTGATAATAATATGAATTAGCACTGTTAAACGGTATATTAGCATCATACCACCATGT
This sequence comes from Salix udensis, assembly GCA_029204005.1. Lineage (NCBI taxonomy): Eukaryota > Viridiplantae > Streptophyta > Magnoliopsida > Malpighiales > Salicaceae > Salix > Salix udensis. The sequence continues at coordinate 4,863,365 of CM055029.1, read as the reverse complement.
TGCTACGACTTTTCTTGCATTGTGTTCCATCTCTTTAGTAGCCATTGCACTTCTAATACTAGGCTGGGAACCCGGGGTAGTTCGTGGAGCAAATAAAGGAATCCTTCTTCTAGATGTACTTGTTCCTTGCACTGTCATTCTTCTACTTGTTTGTGAACGTATATCACCCGAACGAGGATTTGCAGCATCACCCTCTTCTACTTCATCATTGGAAACTGATTGAGAATTTTCAATATCAGTTCTAATTCTTTTTCTTCTCTATTTCTCCATTGTCATGTCATCTACCAGTTGTTTCATTTGCCACTTAACATCTGGAGGGACCCTTTTACAAGGTTCAACTTCACCTTTAATACCAGCAAGGTGGTACTTCAACCGAGTAACACCACCACCATTGATCCGTTTATTACAATAAATGCATATACTTGCATTCTTTACACCAACAACCACTTGTCCATGAGCCCATGCTGGATCATCTGATCTTACTGGAGCTGAAGAAATGGAAGTCCCACCACTAGATGAGTTTTCAGCCATGCAATTTAATATGTTAGAAATTAATAGAAATTTCGGTTCAAGATAACATGTCATCATGGCTGAAAACTCATCTAGTGGTGGGAAACTTCATATCTTCAACTCGACAAGTATCGAATGATCGGTTGGGCTCATAGACAGTGTAAGGTTGTTATAGAATGCAAGTATTATGCATTTGTGTAATAAAGCTGATCAGATGGTGTGTTACTGAAGTACACTGTATTAAAGGGTGAGCTGTAAAAGTCCCTCCGTGTTAAGTGGCAAATGAAACAACTGGTAGATGACATGACAATGGAGAAATAGAGAAGAAAAAGAATTAGAACCGATATTGAAAATTCTCAATCGCTTTCCAATGATGAAGTAGAAGAGGGTGATGCTGCAAATCCTCGTCGGGTGATATATGTTCACAAACAAGTAGAAGAATGACGATGCAAGGAACAAGTACATCTAGAAGAAGGATTCCTTTATTTGCTCCACGAACTACCCCGGGTTCCCAGCCTAGTATTAGAAGTGCAATGGCTACTAAAGAGATGGAACACAATGCAAGAAAAGCCGTAGCAACATGGTGGTATGATGCTAATAAACCGTTTAATAGTGCTAAGTCATATTATTATCAGCCAATGATAGATGCCGTAACATCCATGGGACCTGGTTTTAAAGGACCATCATATCATGATTTAAGAGGATCACTTTTGAAAGATGTAGTTCATGATGTCCATGAATACATTTTAAGTATCAAGGCTGATTGGAGACTTTATGGATGTTCAATTATGGCTGACGGGTGGTCAAATAGGAGGAATGCACCAATTGTGAATTTCCTTGCCTATTCTCCGAGAGGCACCGTATTCTTGAAGTCTGTTGACACTTCAGGACTTCGAAAAGATAAAGAGACATTGCTTGATGATGTTTGATGAAGTTGGACAAGCAAATATTGTCCAATTTGTTAGTGATAATGAGGCTTCATTTAAAGGGCTGAAAGCTTTGCAGACAAAGGCATGACACCTTTTTTTTTGGTCTCCTTGTGTTGCCCATTGCATTGATTTAATGCTAGAAAATATTTGTGATCCGAGATATTTTCCAATCATTGATGAAACCATTAAAAATGCAAGAAATATAACCAAGTTTATATATAATCATGCAAGGGTTTTAGATTTGATGAGGAAAGAATTCACAAATGGAAATGATTTATGTCATCCTGGCATAACAACGTTTGCTACCCATTTCTTAAGCCTCCAATGTTTACTGAAGTTTAAGAATGAGCTTCGACAGATGTTTACTTGCACAAAATGGGTTGAATCAAGTCATGGCAAAAGTCGGGTTGGAAAGGAAATTGTTGCTATAGTTTTAGAAGATAAAGACTTTTGGCCGAGATGTGCACATATAGTCAACGTCAGCGAGCCTTTAGTACGAGTTCTAAGGTTAGCAGACAATGAAGAAAAACCATCAATGAGATATTTATATGAGGCAATGGATAAAGCAAAAGAAACCATCAAAACAAGGTTGAAAAATAGAATGTCTCAATATGGACCATATATTCGGGTAATTGATGCTAGATGGGATAAGCAACTTCATAGTCCATTACATGCAGCAGGATGTTTTCTTAATCTGGAATATTTTTTAGGCCTTTTTTTTCAAGACAAAAGGAGGTAACTCGAGGTTTGCTTAGCACAATTACTAGATTGGTTCCTGATTGTGATATTCAAGATATCATTAGTGGCCAAATTGAGGAGTATAAGAAAGCAACTGGTGATTTTGGCATGTCCCTAGCTATTCGTCAAAGAGAAAAGTTAAATCCAGGTAATAACTTTTATTTTTTACAATATAATGTCTTTTTTTATCTATAATATTTGATTTATTCAAATTTTCTTATCTAGTTTCATGGTGGGAGCAATTCGGCAATGATACTAAAGAACTTCAAAAGTTTGCAATTCGAGTTCTTAGTCAATGTTGTAGTGCAAGTGGGTGCGAAAGAAATTGGAGTGTATTTGAATACATCCATTCCAAAAAGCGAAATAGGCTTGAGCACAAGAGATTAAATGATTTAGTATTTGTTCATTATAATCTAAAAATTCAACAGAGGTACAATATCAATACTTTTATATTAATAATTATTTTTTATTACATTGCTATTAATTTTTTAATTTCTTTCGTGTTTATTCTTTGTAGGAATTTGAGCAAAACAAGAGATGCTTTAGATCCCATTAGCCTTGATAACATTGATCTATTAAATGAATGGATTTGTGAAGAACCCAATCTTCTTGATGGAGAGGACATAAGTTGGGAGAGTATCGAAGCACCTTTGTCTAATTTAAATTTAGATGATGAAGAGACATGTTTAAATGAGGAGAATAAGCTTGTTGGAAATGACCAACTATTGGAATGTCTTGTTGATGACTTTCCTTATATTCCACCGCAAGATCAAGATCCTTATTTTTATATTAATGATGTAGAAGATGTTTGATGTATATTTCTTTTATTTTAGAACATTTTACTTTCATAATATTTTAGAATTTTAGAGATGTTTCTAATTTTGAGATTATATTTTTTTGACTTTGTGTTTGTATTGTATAATTTAAAGTTCATTTATCTTGAATTTAAATTATACTTGTTAAATTAATATTTTATTTTTTTCATATATATATATATAATTATTTATATATGAACAGTACGAAAACCGAAACGGCATGCCGGAACGCACCGAAACCAGAACGTTCCGTTCCAATCAAAAACCTTGAAACGGTATTGACAACTTTGCTTTAAACCATTCAAGTTGATTATGTTATATTAAATCATCCTTCATGCGACAAAGGGACCAAATTTGAAAAGACAGGAATAAAGGATATTCTTACTAATATAAATGTGTTAACCCCCGTCCCTTTCTCCCTGCATGCAGCGTCGTCAGCCCTCTCCTCAGCTGACCTCTTCCGTCAAGCCTCCCTCTGTCCCCTTTCTCCCATTCCTGTTGGCCACCTACGTCGTCACCCCCTCAAGCTGCCTCCCTACTCTTCTAGTCGCTTGACCATTCTCTTTCCTAGTTCCCTTCTCCAGTTCCGGCCACCCTTGCCTGTCAACAACCACCTCCAACCCAAACGCTTCCACTGGAGCCGCCACATGTCCTGCCGCTGTGATTAACAAATTTGGACTGTGACCCACTAGTCAACCACCACAATCGTCCATCTCAACAACCCTTCTCCTTCCCACTGTCACTCTACAACAACCATTCTTGTGACCCACCAGTCAACCACCATAGTCATCCGCCACAACCACCTCTCTCCTTCTCACTGTCACCCCACAACAGCCATTCTTGAAACCCGCACAACCCCACCTCAACCTTCTTCTTCTAGCCGAACACAGAGCATAACAGCCTTCCAACAAATGCTCGTGACAACGGATTCCAGCTCCTCCCCTTCGGTTTTCCACCATCCACGATAACATTCCCACCGTGATTCGTAGCCTCTGCCGCCTGAAAAAGAAGAAAGTAAACCGCGAGAAGAAAATGCAGATTTGAAGGGAGGGGAGAGAGGGAGCAGAAACATTGTTTGCTTGTGTTTTTGGTTGCGTTTTTTGCTGTTCTTTGCAGGTCACTGTATATTTGAATGAAGTAAGTGAGATTAATAAAATTTGTGTGGATGTTTGGCGTTGTTTGGTTTTGAGTTGATGAACAATAATTCATCTTGAGTTGATATCATGTTTAAAATAGGTTGATAAAACACTTTATTTGTGTTTTGTGTTTTGCCAAACACAACTTTAGTTTAATTTTAATAAATTTTCAAATTTTTGGAAGATCATCTTGCAAATTAATCTTTAGATCCCTATATTTTATTTTATCTTTTATTATTTAATATTTTGCAAATTAATCTTTAGATCCCTATATTTTCTTTTATCTTTTATTATTTAATATTTGGAATTGCTACCTACTCGTGAGGTGTTTTTTCAGTATTAAATAAATCAATATCTTTACATAAGAACAACAACAACAAAAAATCTCTTTCAAAAATATAATTTTTATTTTAATTTGCATATGTTAGTTTCTCAAAAATAAATTATACTTGCAAATTTTAGCACATTAAAAAATTCATAAAAATAGTCCTTTTATTTTTACATGTAGTTTTGGATCTAGTACCTAATTTATTAAAACCATGAGAATTTGATCTATATTTTAAAAAAACATAATATTTTCTTTATCCCAATATAATGCATAAAACATATTTTCGATGTTAAAAAAAAAGGTATAAAAATCTGTTTTTAGTCTTAAATGACAAGGCTTTTAAACTAACAAGATAAAGACTTTCTAAGTGATGAGGATGTTTTTTTAAAACTTGGATAGACTAATGATTAGATAACACAAAATCACTTTAGTTTATATAAGAAAATAAAAAATACATTTTTTTTTAGATAAGATATACTAGGAGAGATATTTTATTTATGAGACAAATAAGTAACAATTAGTCACATAGGGTAAGCAAATAGTAGCCGAATACATGAGTAAAAGCAAGCCTATATTAGTTAGCCACAAGAGTGGGGTTAAGAAGATGGTAGTCAATCACACAAATGAGTGAGGGCAAATGCAATTTCAACTTTTCATGAGTGAGAGTTGAAATTGTTATGAAAGGATTGCTAATTCAGGTGGAAAGGTTTAATACCTTAATAACTATGTATTGGTTTGTTTAATGGTGTATACATACACACACACACACTTTATCATGTTGGCAATGCGAAAAGGAGTTTACACTTTATTATCGAGTTATTCTGATTTCATAACTTGAACAACAAATTTATCTAGTTAAACCGGGTTGGTTTGCCTTTTATTCTTGATTTACAAGTTTATTGTACTAGCTAGAATTGACTTGAGTCTTTATTTTTTTAATCTAATTTTGTAATTATATATTTAATGAATTGAGTTACTTTGTTTATTTCTTCTTACAATTTTTTTCTTAGGCTATTATCACATTTAAAGAAAACAATTTGGTTAATTTTTATGTATAATTTAATTAAAATAAAACTGTTTTATTTGACCTTGCATATTTTTTTTGTTTAAAAAAACATACTTACCCTAACCGAACATTATTTTTTAAAAAGAAGAAAAAACCTGAAGCATAAAGCATATACATGACTAATCTTATTTCATAAAAAGAGGGATTTTTTTATGTGATGTGTGCACACATCTTCTTATCATAGTTATGACATTGAAGCCTTTTTATTTATTTATTTAATGGAATCCCACCCTTTATAGGCATTCTTTAGAGTCCGGGTTAAACGAGTAAAATCTTAATTATTTCTAACTTTTTTCAAGATAAGCATGCTCTGACTCGAATCCGATACCTGTAATGTAAATCTCAAGTCTTTTTGCCACCATACCACATCTCTTAAGACTATGATGTTGTAGCCTAATCAATCATAATTTAAAATTCACATATTCAATAAGGATTATTGAATCACATCGTATGTTATGATCCTATTCCATAAAAATCCTAACATAAACACTCATATTATAAGCCCAATTTAATATTAAACTTTTTTAAAGTACCGTGTAATCATAATAAAGAAACAAGTTCCCTTAATTCTATATCTATCTACTCTTAGGTAAAAATAGTTAAGATAGTAAAAGAGCTAAATTATATGACATTTTGCTTTTTTTTATTGCCTTTCAATAAAGTCATTTACTAATAAGGTTATGCAATCATGTAAAATAATCTAGTAATGTTGTTTTTAAGAAATAAACAAGAATTAAGAATTTAAAATGAATATGTTTAAAAAATGTGGAATATATTATATATCATAATTTAAAATATTTTTCTTTAAATTATAATTTATTTTGATTCTTACTAGTTTCAATTCACGTATTTTAAATAAACTACCATATAAAGTAATACACTGCCATTTGTCATATATATATAATTCAATTATAAAAGAAATAAAAATTTAATTGAATATCACCGAAAACATAGATTGGATAGAGCATAGTGTATTCATATATTTTTCCCATTTAGATATATAAATTATCTTAATTCAATTCTTATTATTTAATTATTCTAAAAATGACTAATTTAATTATTCTAAAAATGACTAATTGAGTTGAGTTATATGGAATGAATTAAAAATAATATAAAGTAATTTTAATTCTAATTAGGTTTGCAAACAAATTTTGTTTTCAAGCTTTTGATGAGAAAAATTGTAAGCTAAACATTTTTTATAGACATAATAACATAAGTACGGATATAGTAGAATAATTAAGAGTTTAATTATTTATATATTTAAGCCAGACTAGGCGCGTCACCCCTGCAAGTGTCTATCAAAGGCAGGAAAAAAAAGAAAGAGAAGAGAATAAACAACGAAATTAAAAGAAAGAAGGCAATGGGGAGCGAGAACGAGCCAGCGAAACTACTGTTACCGTACCTGCAAAGAGCCGATGAGCTACAGAAACATGAAGCTCTTGTCGCTTATTACTGTAAGTGTTTTCAATTTCTTAAACCCTAAGTCTTCTCTCTCAATTTCTCTCTGAATTGGAAAACTTGTTTTTTCATCTTTGTTATGTCAATCTAATCAGGTCGATTATATGCGATGGAGAAAGGATTGAGGATTCCACAAAATGAACGCACTAAGACCACTAATTCTCTCCTTATTTCTCTCATGAAGCAGCTCGAAAAGGTTCTCTCTCATCATTATTATTATTAAGTATGTTTTTTTTAGAATTTTAAAGTTGTAAAATCTGGGTTTCTTTTCTTTTCGTTGAATAAATTCTGGGTGGTGATGCTTTTATTCAACCGGGTTCTTATAATTTCCGAGTAAGTTGAACAATAAAGGGGAAGTGGTATGATACTGTCGTTGTTTTAATGTTAACAAATGTTAAGCATGGTTTTGAAACAAAGTCTTAATAAACAGGTTACTGCAATTCGATATTTGCACATGTACCTGATGGGAGGAATATAGGGTAGAAATAGTTCACACACACAAAGGATACTTTATGCTCACCACTCTAAGGTACAAAACCAAACTAAACCAAAGAGATACAGATGCAAATAATCCACCCGATTTAGAATAAAAGTTCAAGTCAAAGTTCACTGCTCACAAGGAGATCAAAACTGAATAGGTAGCTGAAAGGCCAAGTCAAAGTTTTTGTACTCAAATTTTTAACCATAGATCATTAATACATGGTTTGAATGATCATTATATACTTGGAACAACCCTCCAAGTCTAAGGATATGCCAAAATGACATATTGAGACTAAAATAAATAACTTAGACAGAAAACTAGACAAATAATAAATAACAGGTTTTGATTAATGGAAACACAAACAGGCACATAGAAAGCTTAAAAAACTAAAACAACCATAACTTCTTGTACACAACTCCAACACATATTGCTGAATAGTTTGAAAAGACCATGTTCTAAACTTTAAAACCACATAGGATAAACTTTTTTTCCCATGTAATGAAGATTTGCAAATTTCAGCTCAAAATTGGCCCACATTGACAATAAACAACATCAAGAACTGCATTCATTTGCACCTAAACTCAAGTAGCCTAACATCAATAGCACCATTAGAGGACACTTCTATGTCACTGAGCTTCACCTCTTAATGGACCAGGCTGCTTAATCTGGATGTGCAAAATCAATGGTTGGAATCTGCTTTGTAGCTTAAACTATTGCTTGTGTTTTTGCTACCTGTAATGCCCTCACTCTTTAAAGCTTTTCTCGTTCTGAAATTTTACTCATTTTAATTGTAAAAATACACTTTGTTCTTGTGCTAAGCAATTCAACATGTTTGATTACTATTTTTGAGGCTATTGTGTTGACTACTTTTTTTTTTGGTTTGATGGCTGGCTATTCTGGTCAGAGGAGTTTGAGTATTTGATGAGTAAATGTTGTTTCTTGAAAATATAAATATAGAAAACAATATTCCATATTCATGAAGCGTTTTAACTTATTATCTCAGAAATCATTTACTTTGCCTTTATATTCAAATAATTCCTAAATTTGTATCAGCTTCAAATTAACATTGGAATTCTCGTTTTTTCAATAATGAATGTTCTTACTTCTGGAATTGTGATTTAAAACAATGCTCTGATAATTACGATTTTCATTTATACTATTATATGAAGATGCAGATTTTTTATTATATAAGCAGATGCTTCCATTTGTTTCATGTCGTTTATTGGATTGATAGATCTAGCCAGTAATCGTTGAGGATGTAATGGGGGAAAGGAAACTTATGCTATCCCTTATATTGCTCCTTGCATACTTGTGTTTGTGCAGTGGTTAATCATGTGCTTTATATCTAAAATGTCTTTGATCACAATTTCACTCATCACAAGTGTGGGCTCGCTGTTTACAGGATAAGAAATCATTGAAATTGGGACCTGAAGACAATCTGTATCTTGAAGGATTTGCATTGAATGTGTTTGGGAAGGCAGACAAACAAGATCGTGCTGGACGAGCTGATTTGTAAGATGCATCTATTTCTCTCTCTCTTATTTGATTATATTATCAACTGGGTGCGTGGATGCATCTATTTTTTCTCTCCTATGTGATTATATTATTGACTTGGTTTATGTTTCTGATGCATCCAGTTGTACCTATAGCTGAAATCTATTAGCACCAATACCTTAATCATTGCTCATCTACTTGTTACTAGTGAGGAACTGATGGAACATATTCCTTGAGATGCCCACAGTGGCTGTCCTCATTCCTGACTGAACTGGCTTTAGTCACAACAGAATTCAAATGACAAAATTAGCTTCATCCACTTGTGTAGTTTGTCTTGGGAGAGCTGGGGACCATTTAATTATGGGACATTCATATAAAATGTCTTGTACTAATGCAAAGTGGCATCGTATAATTATAATTTGCCATTTTATTTTTTTGTTATATGTTGCATGTGCACTTGCATGTTTGTATGAGGCTTCACTCAAAATATATGTTACAGGCTTCACTCAAAATATATGTTACAAAGCTTGCACTCCTTGCCAAGAGGAAAAGATAATTGGGGAGTGTTGTCATCTAATTCCTCTTTAAGACTATACAAGTGACAGCTTTCCAGAAGGATATTAAAACTATTCTAATAATGATTTTGACGAGAGTAACTCATATAGATGCACAGCATCATTATGCAAAGCCAGAGCCAGGTCTTTTTTGGTGGCTTCACTTGGTTGTGGTTGTGGTATGTCTAATACTATCTGATATGATTCATTGACAGGAAGCCTAAATAGCTTGTATTGCACTCAATTGGCAATATATTCCCTTAGGTGTGCCTTGATTTATTTATTGTTGTACTTCTTTTTCCTCTGGGTTCTGTGACTCTGCACTAATTACATGAATCTTTGAAAATAAATGTGTAATCATAAAGACTATGGCTGTACTAATTAGATGATTGAATTTTTTAATGGTTAGATATGTCTATGCTCATCTAACGTTTTTCACAAAATTGCTAAACTTGGATTTCAAATTAAAGTTCTATTTTGTTTCAGGAATGCTGCAAGAACATTTTATGCAGCAAGCATATTCCTTGAGATCATAACTCATCATAAAGACTATGTCTGCTTTAATTAGATGATTGAATTTTTTAATTGTTGGATATGTCTATGATCATCTATCATTTTTTGCAAAATTGCTAAATTTGGATTTTGAAATTTAACTTTTTATCTTGTTACAGGAGTACTGCAAAAACATTTTATGCAGCAAGCATATTCTTTGAGATCATAACTCAGTTTGGTGAACTTCAGCCTGATGTGAGTTCCTGTTTATCATATTTCCACATGAAATCTATATTTTCTCCTTAAGTTCACATTTACTGCATGAATGTGAATATGGTTGGTTGGTTGAATTTTAACACTTTTCATTCTTTTGCCAGCTTGAGCAGAAACAGAAGTATGCAGTTTGGAAAGCTGCGGACATAAGGAAAGCTCTAAAAGAAGGAAGGAAGCCCAACCCAGGCCCACCTGTTGATGATGAAAATCTATCAATTCCATCAAGCACACCTAGTGGTGCATATGTACGTTTCGAATATCAACAGTACCATAGTCTTAATCTCGTTTGCTGGAAATGTGACATCATTTCTTTTCTTTTCTTTTTCCTGGATTATTCAAAACCTGAAGGTTCTAAACAAAATAGGCCTGGGCATTTAGTGATTCTACATTCTTTGCCCATTGACATGAATATTATTAATTATGGAGTCTCCTTATGGGCAGATCCTTTAGTTTTTTTTTGTTTATTATTGATTTTAGCATTATAGTTATTGCATTTGTTTTATTAGCAAGCTAGACATTCTGATAGAATCTTCTATGAAATGCTATTGTTTCTTGAGTACTATGATTTGTCATAGTTTAAAAGTTCCTGGACTAATAGATGGTCAATTAATTCAACAATGGAGTAGTATTAATTAACCTCATATTAGCACTCTAGTTTTATCAATCAGTCAATGCAAACCGGAACATCTTCAGTGCTCACACTATAAATGTACTTGCAGGATCTTGGAAGAAGTGAATCTGCAGCCAGCAATGCTCATCCAGAATCTGATCCATCACCTCAATTCCATGATCAAGTTAATGATGAGCAGTATACAAACATTCCACCGTCTCCTCTGTTCCATGATAAGGTAAACAACAACCATACTGCACACATTCCGCCACCATCCCTGTTCTATGACTCAGCTAGCAACCAACGTTCGACAGACACCCCTCCACCTTCTTACCCTACTGCTGGCTATCCTTCACATGATTTTCATCCACCTCCTCCAGCAAGCAGATCAGAGAATTCTGCATATGCTCATCCACCTCCTCCAGCAAGCAGATCAGAGAATTCTGCATATGCTCAACCATACCACCAACAATCCAACTTGCAAGAACCACCATACCACCAACAATCCAACTTGCAAGAACCACCATACCACCAACAATCCAACTTGCAAGAACCTCAACCACATCAGCCACATAATTACCAATCTCATGAAACTTCCCCATACTCTTATCCCAACTTCCAGTCTTATCCAAGTTTCTCAGAGAGTAGTAGTCTCCCATCAGTACCATCACATCACCCATCATACTATCAGGGTTCTGATCCTTCCCACATCCCCCAGTCAGCCCCTCCCACAAGCAGCTATTCATCAACTCCACAGTACCCTTCAAGCAGCATAAAGAGGACCAACTCGGATCCTGCACCAACTCCTGCTAAGACATACCAATATGACAGCAATTACTGCCCACCACCCGATAAAATTGCAGAGGCACACAAGGCTGCAAGATTTGCAGTTGGAGCCTTGGCATTTGATGACGTGTCAGTTGCTGTGGACTACTTGAGGAAATCACTAGAATTGCTGACAAATCCATCAGTTGGTCAGTGAATTTCTTTCTCTTATTTTTCTGTGGGTTGGATTCTTTGCTATCATTTGGTTTTGGCTTTTGTATGGCGTGAACTTCATATGTAAAATGGTGGGATATTTGCACCAAAAGCTTTTCTGTTGATCATCTTGACCAACTGATGTGAATGAATGCTAATGACTATTCTCTCTAATCTGAAACATGTAAATTGCTGACAGTTGACTTTCCGTGGTTTAGAGTGAAAGCTTTTCCCATCATTTTGAAATTTTTTACAATGCAAATATTTGCCTCTGTTTCCCCTAGCATTCTGAAAGAGCATATATTGCTGGAATATGTCATTTGAATACCATGGCCAATGTGATCTTAGTCTGGAACCTAAGTAATAAATATAAACTTTCTGCATTATAGGACATGAGTGATGATCCAGCAACAACTCTATATAGTGAACAAAACATGTGCAGCCTGTCTTGGTTTGTCGGAATGCAGAAAGCAGTGATAATGTGATTTGAATTCTCGGATAACACCTAGAGGCACGAGCCACTGGTTGCCAAGAACTCTTCAAGGCGATCTTCAACATGGGGTTTTCTTTTCTCTTTACTTGAAAACATTTAATTAAAGGTTGAGTTTGTGTATGACATAAATAATATGATTAGCAGGCTGTCAAGTCCTGCCCTAAGCTTTCTCCTGAGTGGTAACTGTCATTTTTCTTTTTCAGTTCACTTTTGTTACCAACTTTGTAATTCCTGTTATGAACTTTGTAATTAGATTGGTTTAAGAATACTGGCATTTCAATGAGCCAGTGACCTCCTGATGCACATGACAGTAATTAGACTAGTGCAGACAAATTTACTACTACTCATTATAACATTATGGCCCCCGGCTGAAATAAAGAGACTAAAAGTGCGAAAATGCCCCTGACTAAACAAGTTAATTCCCTTGCCGACGTAGCCCTCAGGTATAACTTTCCAAGGAATGGAATGGAATGGATGTTGTGATTATTGATGCCTCCACGGTGAACAACATTTGTGTTGATATAATTGTTTTTCATGTTCTCTTATTATGAACGTTAATTGTCTGTGCATTACCCTTATAGTAATGAAAATAACTACACCTTTCTAGTAATAAAAAGTACGTTAGATATGGACATGGGGGGAGAGTCGGGAGACAGGTAAATGATGCCCCCCCTTGACTGACGGAGGAGTTTCACTTCAATTTATCCTTTTGCCTTGGAAGGTTTGCAGTCCTTGGTGGCTAACATTAGGGTGTCGATCCTCATTATAAAATCTGATATAATCCTTATTAGAAAATTAATCTTGCCAATAAGAATTTTCATTTTGCTCTATACAGGTGACACTTTCATTGTTGTTTAATCTTTGTTCTTTTCCACTTTTATACCTTGTTGATGCGAGACATTCTATAGAGGTATCCCTATTTTTTATGTGGCATTATTTTATTCATGTATATATATATATATATATATATATATATATTATTATTAATAAAGATTTAATTTATCTTTAATATTCCTATAGTATTAGATTTATGAATCTAGAACAAAGATAAATTTCTTTCCTTTTAACTTGTGGACTTTTTAGGTGGAAATGATTGTTTTTATAATAATGCAAGGATAATTTAATATTATATTTTTATAAGCTTCTTAGTTATACAAGGATCTTTAATAGACAATAACATAATTTCCAAGTGTGGCAAGAATTCCTTAATGTTCCAAAATCCTTTTCTTATAATGATTTTTTTTATATCTATCCTAGCTATACAAGGAAAAAAAGGCTAATGATATTTAATGGCAAATTACTTTGTTTGTTTTAAGGGATTCAACAACTTGTTTTTAGGGAGTTCCTAGTTCTATAAGGATCTTTAATTGGTAGCAACATAGTTTCCAAGTGTGACAAAAATTTCTTAATGTTCCAAAATCTTGATCTCACAATGATTCCCTTATTTATCCTTGATACACAAGAAAATGAGGGCTGAAGTATTTAATGGAAGATTACTTTTGGGATGGATTATTTATTTGTATTATTTTAAGGGTATTTTTTTTTGTTATTTTACTTTCATCTTAGGGCTTGTGTTTTAGTTTGAGCTTAAAACCAATGTTTTAGAATTATTTTAGGCATTAGGCATGTGATAGCTAATTATTAGCATGAGTGCATTGGTTTGAAACCCAATAAGGGTCCATTAAGGTTATTTAAGAGGACTATATATTGTTTTCATTATTGTAAAATTTAGAAGCCATGATATTTGAATAAACTTGTGTTTTGTATGATGCAATATTTTTTTCTTTATTGGGACAAAGAGTAGTGACTGATTTATCAAGATATAATTGACCTTGTGGTTTCTTCACATACTTAGGGTTCGTGTTTCACTATAAATAACGAGTCTAAGTTCAATTTTCAATATCTTTGGTTCTTAGATATAAGATTATCTATAGATGAATGTTTCTATCTGAACATAAATTTAAGCTTTCTTGGGTTGTTTATGTACTTGATTTTAGGTTTCAGGATTATTATCCTAGAGGTTCACATCACTTATTAAGTAAGAAATAATTAAAAAAATATAAAAAAATTACTTACAAACACAAAAATATTAAAGATTACATATCAAATACAAAAATGATATAAAGACGTGAAATTAAATATGTAATCTAGAAAACTAATGCAATATGAATCAATTAACCCAAAGTTATCTTTAGAATACTAATACGACCAAATATGAAAGTTGAAAACAAATAAAAATTATATTAACAAAAACTAGTAGGAGTATATTGCCTATTGGTAATATCCCATTACATGAAAGTTCTGAGGAGCCTCATCTTCAAAAAAACATCCACATAAACATTCTTTGTTGTCATTTTAGGATTAAAAGAGAAGCTTTTATATAGTTGTGCAATTTTTTTTAAAAAAGTTTTATTCTTTCATTCAAATAAGTAGTGGTTAGATTTAATGAAGAAATGAAAAGGATTATATAAAGACTAATCATGCTTACGATTTAGTTAACCTTCTGACAAGTCCAAAAAATCATTAGTAACAAAAATGTTCTCAATGTAAAATGTGAAGCAAATGGTTTAATAGAAAGATATAAGACTTGCTTAGTGACTATAAGGCTTCACCCAACTATAAGGTATAGAGGAAACCTTTTCCCTAATAGTCAGGTTTGTCTCAATTCATCTTATTCTAGTAATCATTGTGATTTTAGACTTGTAACTCCATCAGATGAATTAAAACTAAGAATTGGATGAATAGATTTATATAGATCAACTAATGGTTTCATTATAAAGGATCAGGAGCGAAATATTTATAGACTCTACATGTCTATTTAATAATTAAAACAATCATTCAAAAAAATTACTAGATTTCATTGAGCCATCATCACTAATGAGTTTATGATGATTATAAAAGGAAAATTGTGTGTATGTTAAACGATCCAATAAGGGATTTTTATTAATCCTATCATATATAAATGACATTTATTGTTTAAAATGATAAGGAGATGATTGCCATAAAAAAAGTTATAATTTCCCTCAAACTTTGAAATAAAGGACTTGAGTGAAGCAAACTACGTGCTTGGCGACAAAATCATTAGGGTCTGATAAAAAAAAAGCTTTTAGGTTTGTCTTAATAGACTTGCACAAAAAAGGTTATGGAATGAGTTTCTATGCAAAAGGCAAGAGTTTGAGGCTTATGTGGGAAAGGAAAATATGAACCATGTAAAGCCCCATACTTTTTAATGAGATTTTCACCTTTTCAAAATCATATTCTTTAAAAATAGGGATTTTATATATATGATTAAGGTAAAATTCAAACTCATCCCCTTCTAGTTTGTAGTTGTATCAGTTTATAATAAAGGCATGCAATTTAAATGTAAAATAATAAAATTAACAACAACTTGTAGAATTCACATAATTACATTCCCATAACAAGATATTCATCATTTCATTTCATTATTCTTACAATCTATATATCTTTTTGGCTTACTATACATATTAACTAATTTTACAAACATTTCCCTAAAATGAAAGAATCATCAAATATTTGAACGCAATCTCAATATAATTTGGATGGATGGGAAAACAACTATAAAAGATTTCATGACAATTTTAATTTCTTCAAAATCTATATACATTACAATCTATTTATCTATGTATTTGTTTTAAAAAATACTCAATAAACAATCATTATGAGATAGATCTATTTTGCGAAATTTGTACTCGAGACTACAAAAAAGAGATGTCTTGTTACTAAAACGAAATTCAATATATGTTATAGTCCTTCTCATCCATATAATTAGTAAATTAAATGAGAAACTCACGTGACACCTCTCAACGCTTTCCCACAAGACATTTTTAGGTTTGTACCACCACATGTCGACTAATATTTGCCATCAATAGAACCCCACAACGCTAACTAATAGCCATTATATTTTTGGCTACAAGCCCCGATCTATCTCCCCAACTAATTCTTCCACTCCCTAAGCATATATAAACATTCATACATAACTTAATTGCTGCCAGAATTCATAGTTTTGATCGTAGAAAAGCAGTTTTCGTGGACGCAGCTAGCAAAGTTGAGAGGAATAGGAGGCTGATCTGGTTTCTGTTTTCATTTACTCGCCGGAGAAAATGATGAACGAGATGAAATACATGCAAAAATGGGGGGATGTTGCGCCGGCGCTCTTTACTATCTCGGCAGAGATCACGCTCTTCTTCTCCGAAACTGGACACCATTGTCGAGGAAGGATCTGGAAACTTCGGGGTTGTAGCCATGCCCAGGAGAGCGTTGTTTCTTCTTCCTATTGCTCTTTCTTTAGGTTCATATTTCCTGATGCATAGTCGTTATTTCAGGTGAATATATATATATAATTTACAGGCACATGAAATGATTTTCTGTACGTATCTTTGTTACGATACAGAGCACGATGTATTTTTATGCATGCCTTGCCTTGCATATGTTGAGAAATTCAATTAGTTTCCATGTGAGCGAGTTTATTTAGACGGCAAAACATCTTTTATTATGAATTTATTGTCACTAAAATGAAGAATGAAATGTCTATAATTTCATTATGTAACTCAAAATTTCTCCTTGATGCAACAAAACTTTGTCCAGTTCTTTTATGAACATATTAAATAAACATCCTTAATTAGAATTCATAAATCGAACAGCAGATGTGAACACCCAGTTTTATCCTGATCAAATTTAGGTAATGCAGTTAAACAAAATAAATAAAGGAAATCACTGTTCTAATCCACAATAATATGTGGGGAGCATCAGTGATTTCCCCACATGTAGTGTTTCTGTCTAACTAGTTTAAACTAAAAAAGTTTTAAAAAAAATAGAGGAGTGATGTGATTTTCTATTTTTTTTATTGATTTTTTTTGCAATTAAAATAATATTAAAACAATTATTTAAATTTTAGAGAAAAGTTATTTTTTTTATCAGCCGAATAGTTTTTTTTAATAAAAAATTTAAAGTAATTAAAATAAACATTAGTAAGAATTTTAGGTAAAAAAACAATTCCTTGGATCAAAATTCTTATTCTTTATTTTTGCTCTTTATTTTAATTTCTTACAAAAAACATGTGTTGCTTTTATTATAACAAGATTTTTTAAAACATAAAAAAGTTATCATAATCTGAAATATTTTGTTAAATAAAAAAAAAAAATAAATATGTCAAAAATCATAATTTAGTACATGACTATATATAAGAAATAATAATTAATTCAATAAAATTAATCAAAATATAATCTAAATAATAAATAAATATATATGAATAATTCTAAGCTGGGTTATAAAATAGGACCTCCCTCTTTCTCGGGTTCCTGAAAATTATACACATAGTGGAAACAAAAAAATAAAATTATATAGGGATCTCTAGGATATCGTTAGACAAATCTAAAGTTGTTTACAAATCTAATTCTCTATAGGCTGGGTTATTGTAAAACATAAGTTGTCTAATTATCCGACTTTTTAACAGTAATCTATACAAAGTACTAGTGAGAAATTTTTTAAATATCTATTTAGGAGAGAATAAGTATGTAGAGTAGTACTAACTATTAATTTTTGTGATGTACATAGTTTTTCTATCTATTAGACAATCTCTTTAAAAAATAAGATTTATAGTTTTTAAAAGATAAAATATTATTTTTTTTGATATATATATGAATAAAAAATATTTCAATAACTACCACTTTTCTAAACACTTCATTATAATCAACCATGAAAATTAGCTATTGGTATATGTGAACCTCCTTAAGAAAGAAAAAAAACGCTTTGCATGAGTCTAACTATTGAAGTTATGGTCTGGTTTATTTTCTAGTCGAGAAGTGAGTAATCTGTTTAAAAAGACAAATAGAAGAAAATCTTTTGAAACCAAAAAACCAATCCATGTCTATGTAATGCATTCATGTGAGAATGTTGAGGACTGATTATATGAATTTGAGATTATCAATATTTTTTTTATTAATTTTGATGTTTAGACTAGCTTGCGTGAACCTAGACTAATCTCACGAGCCTTATTTAATGACTATGTAAGCCTCCAGTGATCATCATAGTAGCAACTACATGACTCGAACTCGAACTACGGGCTAACAAACCCCTTAGTACACAGGGGGAGAATACCATACATCCACTGATAGTACTCACATGTCATATTTATTAATTGTGATTCTCCTTTTTCTATTTTTTTTTATTTTTTATATATGTATATAAGAATACCAATAATGAACACACAAATGTAAAATCAAATTAAAATTTTTCCTATGCATATTTTCTATAAAATAAAATGCATTTTTTCTCATGTTTTAAAATGCAAAATGGGATATCGTAATTAGTTTAGGATAATCTGTTAGGGTTCGATCAAAATGTCAAAAATATTTCACCAATCTTTATATTTTAATATTCAAGGATGTAAAGATACATTGTAAAGTACACCCTTAATTGCTAAAGATACAAAAAATAAAATGTAATGCTAAAATTCAGACTTTATAACCATTAGGTCTTTTTACTCTATAAGATTGAAACTCTCTCATGAAGAGAAAGATCAATCTTGAACATTATAAAATACCAAATAGAAAGCTGATATAGAAAAACAATCAAACAATAATGCAATTTACTTTAAATACGGTGAACTAGGGGTAATATGTTTTCTCCTTGCATGATAAGTTTCTTACTTAAACTCTCATAAACCATTAGATTTTATAGTAATCATAATACTTATTGACGAATCTTGAAAATTACAATTATAATTTTATGATTAACAAAACCTTTTTATAATCTCATGCACTCCCGTCTTAGGAAAGTCATGAAAAACTATGTCGCGACATTATTTATCAAGTCTGACATTGCTCCCAAGTGTGGTGCTGCTTGGATCACCATGAAACAGCTTAGTAAGTCATCTATTTCTTTGATTCTCTTAAACATTATTCTCTCGTTAGTTGTGTGCATCCTGCTAACAATCATCAAAAATGTTTTTTGTATTGACAACATCCTAAATTGTCAGTTAGCCATAAAGTTTTCCTTATTGAAATATATCTCATCAAGTATTTGTTAACATCAATACTTCATGGAATTGCCAAGTTGTCAAGATATGTATCTCATAACTTATAGCAAAAGCTCTTTGTTACATGTTTTAGTGTTTTTCTAAATAATTTCCTCTTAGCCCATGAAAAAGAAATGCAATGTTATCATCCATGATGTTTTTTTTGTCATCCACATTCATGTAGTCAAATGCATCTTGAGTTGAGAGGATTGAAAACAGATTGTCCCATAATCAGTCTTGGTAGTGTACATTATTTCTAATATTTATCAATGCGCACTATGTAATAACATCTTGCAAGAGTCATAACAATATTTCATATGGTCAAACAAATGAAAATGCTCATTACTGCTAGAGTTCAATAAATCATGGGTTCTCTATTCAATAACATTACCCTCAGTTTAAGTGAATATGTTTGTTCTTCTTCTATTTATCATCAATAGACATTTTTCATTGTCATGGATTTGTTGGATTTCACATAATCATCATTTGCTTATGCTCCTTTACCCCTTAATTGAGTATTTTGTATCCTATCCTAGGTCCACTCCATAGCTCGCAACTGATGAATTTTTCATAGATGATATGGAACTATCGATGTTATGTTTTTAAGGGTTTTGAAAACTAGACCAATGTCTTCTTTGTTTACAAAATTTTTCTTATTCTGGAATCATCTCATGAATTTCAAAGAACAACTCTATGCAAATCTAATTATTGAAATGAAATCAAAGAGATCAATTTTGAAAGTGTTTCTTGAGCTTTTCTTGGTCAAAGACCCAACACACGATATTCAATACATGTATTATTTTAATTGTCTTGAATTTTGAAAATAAAAATTCACCTATTATAAATTTTGAATTTTTATGGGTATATCATTTGATAGTACAAGATGAGGTGACCATTTATGATTTTTCAAACAACAAGAGGTTCGAGTAAAAGCTCGAGGTTTAGTTGAAACTTAGTCTCATTTTTATCATTTACTTTATCAGTATGCATATTAACTAGTAACTTAGTTTGTGAAGTTATGACCCTTATGGAAAAACACTATAAATTTTGAGAGTGTCATTTATCAGTTCAAATCGCTTACTTGATCAAAAAGAGCTTTCAAAAGCATGTAATGAGGTCATGATTCTTGGTTATAAAAGAAAAGAAAATTCATAGGCTCAAAAGGTGTTTATAGGTTTCAAAGACCTAGGATCACCATAAAACATTTATTAATTATCTTTCTCTTATTGTCTTTTGTAGAAGAAATAACATAAAATAACGTTAATCATTTTAATTGGATTTTGCTTATCCATCAATCAATGTTTTAGAAAGCTTCATGACCATGTCATTTCTTTTATTGTCAATTTCAAACTTAAAGAGAATAATAAAACTCATTATCCATTAATTGTCTTATGATGCTCTTTCATCTTTTGTTGTCTTTAACAAAGATTATTAAACAATTCAAAATCTTTCATTTGATGAATAACCTATCTTAAAGGCACAATATTTTCAATAACATTTTTATTAGCTTGAGGTTTTATCATAGATACCAAAGGACATTGTGTATTTCAATATTATTTTTTTCCATTTTTTTACCTCTTGTTTTACTTCACTTTGACTCTTGGATTTTGTTGCATCTTTCCTTAATTTAACCTATTTTCCAATGTTAGGATTTTATTATTAGCATCCCCTTTACTACTGATTCTAATATGGTCTTCATCTTTTCAACTAAAAATCCTTCATTTGAACCAAATGTAAAGGGTTGTGATCAATGTCAAGGTTTTTTAAAGAAAAAAAATCATGTCAGACTCTAATTAGGATTAACAAGGGATACATATTTTAAAAATAGTGAAGGGAATAAAAAAATGGATTTTTTTTTTCATTTCAAGCAGGTTGGTTAGAAATGATAAATTTTAAACTTGTCTGGCGTGATGATATGGACTTGTAAGTCATGATTCATGTATCCATAAATACCAAACCCATCACATGTCAATATGCATACGAGTAAAATATACCTCTATGATATGTTGTTCAAAATTTGTATGCGCACTCAAAAATTGATTGCTCACCCTATATTTTTTATTATGTATGATAATTTTATTATACCATTTTTTGCAAGTCAATGGAATTTCGACAACGATGAAACAAGACATAAACTAAAAGATAAAGGGACAGAAACCTGTTTTTAGAGCTTTACTCTAACACCAATTGATGCAAACTATGTGGATATTAAAATCTAAAAACCCATAGTTAACTAGTTAAACAACCCAAGAAAGATAAGATTAAGTTTGGAATTAAGTTTGATACAATGATAACTTTTATAGAGGCATGAAGACTATAAGTAATTAGCCCCCACTCAATATCAATAATTGTGACACAAACAAAAAGCATAGAAGATGCTACAATGTTTTGGTAATTCTTAAATAAGTTTAGATGAATGCCACAAAGACAATGATAAGTTCTTGAAAAGGTTCATTGATGAACCAAGAGTAAAAACAAATTTCCACACACTAATTTTATTTTTGAATAAATTAATCCATTACTTCAGGTTTTTTTTAATAGCTTAAATATAAGTTTAAATAACAATATTTAAATAGATAAAAAAAAAACATCATAATAATGTTAGAAAAATAATAAAAGAGTTATCAATAAAACAAAACCTAAATCAATTAGGAAATTAATACAAATTCAACACAATAGCTTTTAAACCTTATCGCAAGGCTTTAAAATTTTAAACCAATATAAAATAAGTTCTATGAAATCTTCTAGTAAACTTTCAACATGATCTAATGGTTGTATTGAGTGTTATTAATGATGTCATAAAACTCGATAAGAGACACAATTACAATAGAATCTAAATTTCTTTGTTCAATATTTTCTTAGATCCTACCACATCATTTGTCCAATATCATCCATAATTTTCACATCATGCCATCAACCATTGTGATCTTGTAGACCTAATAACAAAAGGAAAATATACAACATTTTTCTTTTGTTTGTTGTTTTTTAGTTAAGTAATGGTGAATTTTAAGATAGATCTAATAGGTTTTGGAGAGATTTTAATTCCTCAATTCACTTTTAAGGAAGGTGGTTGTTACTTTGTCAATATGTATTGCTATTGTTATTGTTTGACATAACTATTCATAGAAAAACATTCTATGTTATGTTGGAATTAGTAACCATTTTTGGGGTTGATTTTTCCCTTCTATATATTCTTTTTAATAAGCTCGAAACCTCAAAAGGACATCAAAGGCTTGACTCAAGTCAAGGAAAAAGAAAGAATGGCCAAATACTCAGATAAAAAAGCAACTCGAGCTAATACTCTTAGGTGACATTTAGATGAAAAGAGGTATTTTTATCGGTGATGAAGCTGAGCTTGACAATAGAATATAATTAGCAAACCATCATATAAACCAATTTCTTTTTTCTCAAATCCTATACAAATCTCATAAAAAAAAATACATGTCAACAAGAATAAATTGATTATCAATAAAGCATGATCAAATTAAAATGAAGAAAAAAACTAAAAGGGACTACAAAAATCATTATGGATCCCTTGATGGAACATTGCTCGCTAAATAGTTCTTTTTTTTTCTTTTATCAATTTTGAACTTTTTAATTGGTTTCTAGTAGGGGTGTTTGGAATTTAGATTGAACTTTGTTTTTTTTATTTTTTTTTTTTTGTTAAATATGATTATTATTATTTTTCAATTTTTTTTTGTATTTTTTAATTGTTTTATATGCTAATATCAAATATAATGTTTTAAAGAACATATATTATTTTAATGAACTTCCAAACAAAAAATATTTTAAAAAACAACTGTGATCATACCACTTAAATGTTTATGGTAGGTGTAGTTAGACTTGTATAAAATGTAATGAGCATCAGATATCACTCTTTTCTTTTGAATCACCCTCCAGTTCCTTGTCTTAGTCCTGACACATTTTAAAGTTGTTCAGCAATTTCAAGAAAAAAAAAAACTTTTAAAGGACTACAATTATCATTTAATAATCTTAAATTTGAAAGCATTGTCACCTCTTCAACTAGACACGTCTTTTCGACTCAAGGAAGATAAAGTTTTGCCCATATAAGGCCTGTCAAAAACCAAAAAAAGAACCACCAAGGACTTTTTAGTAATCGAGAATCTATGAGATTAGTGCCTGATTATTAAATCATCAAAGCTGGACTAATGTATATGCAACTTGTCAATGCATGCCAGCCCCAGAAAACTAGTTGCTATCGCATTAATTGAAAATTTTGGCAGAGGACGCATCTTGAGTCAAATGTATAGGTAGCAGACACAAACAAGGCTATGATGCATAAGAAACCTACAGTAGCATAGCATTGTTTAGATATAAGCATTTTCTTAATAATACAGCATAGCTAGCCGCAAATATCCGTATAAAATTATATAACACCATAAGATATGCTGAAAACTAAGCAAATGTAAGTTTAGAAATGAGCAAAGCATACGAGATCTTTCAATGATTTTTGCACGCGGAGAAAGGAAACAGACAGAAAAAATGAACCTGAAAATAATAATTGGGCAAATGAAGTGGTAATTAATGCAGCTGAGCAACAAGCCCAACACAAAAAGGGAGATATATGGAAGGAAAACTCGTGATAATATTTATAGGAACTAGTACAGCTCACATGTATATTGGATGAGTTTCTAGGAAGTGTCATATATGAAGGTGAAGGTGAGATGGTCAAATTAGATCCCCATATTAATTTTTGCACCGAAAAACAGGCATCATTTATTACAGAAATTTTGAGTTTGTCACAAACATTCTTCACAAGCCTCGAATTCAAGTCAATGATTGCTTGGTTTTCATGTTTTGATGTGAAAATGAATATATAAAAAATTAAAGGAAATTGGTCTGGGAATAAGTTCACTACCTTGGAATTTTAATATGAAACAGCAAGAAGACAATTGAGAGGATTATAGAAGAACCCGCCAACAGAGATGTAGGCAACTCCAAGGAAGTCATTCCTTCCTCCTAACCAACTTGATGTTGAAAGAACAAGCTTCTTTTTTCCCTCCAAAGCTGTACGTGTTATAATTGTTCATTAGATGGACCACTATAACATCATCTGCCTTCAAGTCCTCTTCAATTCTACCATACAACTTGCGGAAGCTAGGAAAAGCAGCAGTGCGCATCCATACAATGAGATCCTCTTGATCACTTAGCTATTAATGTAGCAACAACCCCATCAACAAATGCCAAGCAAAAGAAAGGAAAGAAAAAGAAAAGACAAGACTTTTTCATCTATGACAGTATATTCAGAGAATGATTTAGAACCAGTAGAGTGTATTTATGTGAATTTTTTTGTTAAAGATGAATCAGACAACCTAGAAATTTTCTTCATAACATATACATGTGAGACAATAAACAAGATGGTACTGCCTTGTTTGTTGGATCTAGGGTAACACTGAACAAGGGATTTTGAGATCTAGCTGTAAGGTACAATAAAAGAGACAGGTACGTTTTCATTCCCTGATTAAAAAGACATGAAAAAATCAATTCAGTCAAGAAATAATTTAGCATTCCCTTTCTTGCACTGACAATTTCTATCATAGACATTCAGAACAATTTTTAAAGGCGTCGTGTGTTTTTGCATAGCTGCTACTTTTATCAAAACATTAGGCCATGTACTGTGGATAAGAGATCAGTTAAAAGAAAGAAAATCCACTTATTCTAGAATACAAACAATGAAAGCT
This sequence comes from Salix udensis, assembly GCA_029204005.1. Taxonomy (NCBI): domain Eukaryota; kingdom Viridiplantae; phylum Streptophyta; class Magnoliopsida; order Malpighiales; family Salicaceae; genus Salix; species Salix udensis. The sequence goes on along the minus strand of CM055029.1, from coordinate 4,838,272 downwards.
ATGAATAAAAAAGTGGTATAACAAAGTTATGTGAAAGACAAAGTTGCATGGAAGGTGTTGCGTGGTAATGTATTCAGATAATAAATTATGGAAAGAGCAAACTAATAACAAGTAATAAACTGTCAATACATACAGGGATATTGGGATCTAGTTTCCCACCACCGATCAAGGTTCCATTCTGGAAATTATGAGGATATACTTGCTTCCCAAATTTGCTATCACGATCACTCTTCCATGCAATATTCTTCCTATTGATGCTCAATTTTTTTGTTCCACGAATAAGTGTGTATGTGTCATTGAACAAACTCCATGCTACCAGCCCACAAGGGACAACAGGGAAGACCATTATTGGACTCTTCAGGTTCACAGGAACCTGTGTTGCTGGACTTAAGTCCGTGTAAGAGTTGCTGATCACTTCTACTTTTCACATACCTGGAATGTATTCAGGAGTTAATGATGCAAATTAATGACATCAGGATAACAATGGAGAAAAGCAAGCAGCAGAGTTTTCAAGCGAGCCAACATGAGAGCACTGCTATAAGGCAATTATATAAAATAATAATGCTAAACTTAGAAACATGCTTGCAAAGGGATTTCTTCCAAAGCTCCCTAAAACTAAATAGATGCACAACTAGCTTACTAAAGAGCTTCACTGCAAAGGCAGATACTAACAGTACACATTGAACAGAAAGATGGGTATACAGAAAAAGTAACAAAAACAAATATAAGATAACAAAGAAAGAAAAAGAAAAATTATTAACTAAACCAAACATTCAGAAATAGCACTGCATTGGAAGTGAAGGAAAGAAATCTCACCTTCGGTGATTTTGATAGTAATTGTCAAGTTGATAATAAATATAAATCGGAGCTTTCATATGCTTGCGCACCTACATAACAAGATACAAAATGAACAAATGTGAACAACAGTATATTGATTCCACTAGCATATGAGATTTCAATGGAATCCATGGTTACATAAATAAAATAGATTTTAAAGACTGAAGTCACTTGCAGACAGTCTTTTCAAGCGTGGATATAGATATAATAAAAACCTTGTCTGTTAACTAATCACTGCATAGTACAAAATCATGTTTCCTGAGATTCATAAAATCAGAAACCACCAAAACTTCCATTTACAGAAACATGTTAGGAGACTGAGGACAGTAAAACATGCTTTGCTACCATTTCAGTGATTCATGTAGTGTAAGAGACAAATAAACTCATTCACAAAATGGAACAACTGAATCCCATTTCATGCAATGCCTAATTCATGAAAATAAATAATAAATACAATAAACAGAAGAAAAGAAAAGGAAATATCAGAGCAAGTGACAACTAAATGTTTATGGGGTAAGCACCGTACAAAGCTTTGCAAATTTTTAAGAACAACAACGGCAAATTCAACAAATATTGAAGATAAATTTAATGTGGAAACAAATTCTGACCTTGAGGATCCGAGAGCAGTTTTTGGGAAGAGAGCTATCTTTGATAAAGGATACTTTGTTGCCTCTAAATGCCCCGGGAACACATTCCGAATCATAGCGATCAACAATTTCAACAACCTTCAAGAAAACACCGATCAAGAGAAGGAAACTAAAAATCCCAAACGATGCACTTATTGATTAATTAACAAAGCAAAGGGATGAAATGACAGGTAGCGAAAGTAGTTACAGTACGAGAAGCACAAAGAGTGGTAAGTCCAATAGGAAGGAAGATAAAACCGAGCAACAAAAACGTAGTGATAACCTACAAAAACAAAAACAACATCAGCATTTGCAAAAAAAAGAAGCAATAACAGAAAGATTCACACACACACACACGTATGGTGGTTGTAGATAACTGAGACTCACATAGGATGGCTTGAGGACGGGCTTACATGCTGGGAGATTCTGCTGTTTAAACTCATACAAAACTGCTGTCAGCCAATACACAAATAGTTAAATCGTTTTATGAACAAGATGCGTCTCCTATTTCCAATATATTCAGTTTTTTAAGAAAATAATCAAGGTTTTAAGCGTGGGAAATTAAAATTAGCATTACTGCTTGATGAATCTATTGGAATTGTTCGAGCTGCGGATGAATCTGTCGAGGGGCCGCTTGCTATCTCCATCAATAATTCCTGCTATAATTTGTTTCCAATGAAAATCAAGATAAAATTGTGAGAGGTTGGATCAAGAACCGTACAAATCAGCCAAATTAATATATTACTAACGCGAGATGGAAGAAATCGAAGAGGGGGAAAGTAGAAGTTGAAAAGAATAATTTCTGGAAAGGGAAAAGAGAACGGAATGCACGTGTGAGGGATGGCTTGCTTCCCTTCAAGAATTTGGAATCAACTATCTCTCTCTCTCTCCCCCCTCCGCCCTTGTTGTATTGAGTTTTTCTCACTGAATTCTGGTGTGTGGGAGGTTGAACTTGACAGCATTTCCATTTTCTGAAATTCAATATTCCACACAAACACATGCATACCTGGTGACCGAGACCCTCTCCGCTAATTTACATCAAATTTGTTTTTAATTTTCCCAAAAATATTAACTGAATAATAATTATAAAATGCTCTAAAAAAGCTCAGACTTTCCCTGTAGCACCAGAGACAATTCACTGTGGACTCGAACAATTTCCGTCCTGCGTCGCGCGAGTTCGTCCGCCTGTTTTTTTTTTTTTTTCGATTTTGAACAGTGCTTTGACTATTTTAGCCCCGGTAATGAGACAAAATAGGGCTCGGTCTGGCGGTAAAAAGCGCTGAGGATGAGGGCCATTCCTGTCATTGCACACGTACGGACCGGACAGAGCCGGTCCGGTCCGCCGCACTTTTTTTTTTAATATATTTAAAAAAATGGCTAATTACTCTTCTAGCCCCTAATAAGACAAAAACAATTATTTCGGTCCAGGGGTAGTACGGTAATTGACCTTTGTTTTTGTTTTTTAGTACTGTCGGTTTGTCAGTGCGTGTGCCGCACGCACCAGCCTTTTGCACGCCCCACGCCCTGTTTAGGTGGCGCGTGCAGTGTCATCCGGTGGCCGGAAACAGGATTCCGCCGTGTATCTCTATGCGTCTCCGCGTGGTCTTCCTCCCGCGGTGGCGCGTGTACCCTACAAATGTCCGTAGACGCGTCGGATTCCGGTTAAAGCGCCGACCACGTTTCTCTCTCTCTCCTCCACGTAAAAGTGCAGGAGAGTCCCCCATTTTGTGATACTTTTCATTGCGGTCCCTTGACTTTCGATTTTATGTTTTGTCCTGATTTTGGTTCGATAAGTTTTGATTTAGTTCGATTGGGTCCTCCAATTCGAATTGATTGAATGTCAATGTTGCACTTCGGTCCTCCTTCTTTTAATTTTCGGATTGGGTTTAAATTATTCAATAAATACAAGATGTAAGTTTTGATTTATTCAATTGGATCCTTTTATTGAAATTGATAATATATTGAATTTTCATTTTGGCCCTTATAGTTTTAATATTTTATTTTAATCCCTTGATAAATTCATATTTGTGTTTTATTTTCCATAATAATAATAATAATAATAACAATAATAATAATAATAATAATAATATAAAAAAAATATAATTACAATAATAATAATAATAATAATAATAATAATAATAATAGTTTTGATTTTAATCCCTTGATAAATTGATATTTGTGTTTTATTTTCCATTATAATAATAATAATAATAATAATAATAATAATAATAATAATGATAATAATAATAATAATAATAATAATAACAACAACAACAATAATAATATTTTTTTCCTTACTCTTTTGTTAATGTGTTTAGGGTTTTTTCTCTCAATAATAATAATAATAATAATAATAATAATAATAATAATAATTTTTTTTTTTCCTTGCTCCTTTGTTAATGTGTTTAGGTATTTTTCTCTCAGAATAATTTGATAATTTTTATTGTTTTAACAGTGATAGCAATGATAAAAAAAAATTGCTTGATCTTCTGTTGAGGTTTTTAGGATTTTTTTGACAATAATAATAATGATAATTTTTTGACAATAATAATAATAATAATTTTAGAAGTTGAGACTTCGATATTATTGTTATTATAATAGACAATATTGATATCTTTTAGTATACCAAATTTTATATATTAAAATATTATATTTTAATCTTAACAACTGTAAAAATTATTTTTTTCGCCCGCACTACACCCGCAACGTAGTGCGGGCAGTTGACTAGTAAATACCAAAGAGCATCACTTTTTGGAAATTTCTGCGTCAAAATCAAATCTTACTATGCAGATTTGAGTTATTTATAATTTATTCTTTTAGCCAAAATAATCAAGATGCCCTCGTGTTTGAGAGATTATTATTTAATCCCTATTTCTCTTGTATATATTTATAATTTGATCATTTTCATTCATATCATGTTCTTTTTTCATTTCATTTTTTATTCTAAGAAATATAAATAGTTAAAAAAAAGTAAATAGAATATGAAAATATAAATACTTATTTTTTATTCCTAATGATCTATTGTGCCTAATTTGTTAGTGATCCATCTATATGGGTAATAGTGGATTTACTACAATGAATTAATCTCGTGGTGAATATTAGGGTTAAACTTGTCAATTTTAAGATTTAAGACATGTTTATCACTCCTAATTATTTGGGGAATCGACACATCCATGACCATTTATTTCTAATTATAGCTTATGATCTATAATGCTTTATCAAGTCATATTAGTGAATAATTTAGTAGGTCTTTCATTGGGCTCATTGAATCCAAAACAAATCCTAGAAAGAATTGTTATAAACTTGTTGTTTATTTAATAATAGCACATGAATAATGATCGATTAAGGTTTATTTATCATATGGTACTAAGGCTCTTATTTATTTAAGAGTGGTTGTCTATTAGATAAAAACCTATACAAGTTACGTAATATAGAGTTAGCTTCATACACATAGCAATCCCTCTATTTTAAATAGAAATTTAAAAGATTCTCATTGATGATTTATGTGGACTACCGTTAGAGGGTGAATAACTTGTGGTTTGCAACAACTTAGAATTTAAAGAATTATTCAAAGCCAAAGAACATCATATCTTCAAGTAATAAGTTTATAAAAACCTATGCAAGTTACGTAATATAGAGTTAGCATCATACACAAAGCAATCCCTCTATTTTAAATAGAAATTTAAAAGATTCTCATTGATGATTTATGTGGATTATCGTTAGAGGGTGAATAACTTGTGGTTCGAAACAACTTAGACTTTAAAGGAATTATTCAAAGCCAAAGAACATCATTTAAACAACTCTAGATCTGTCTAATAGGAACCTAAAAACTCCCGAATAATTTTGTTTCATAGTTTCCACTACGTGTATGATATTCTCTCTATCAATGGTGACTAAGGTTTATTTTCTTTGCTCCCTTTCCTTTTCTATTTATAGTCAAATTATTTGTCATTTTATCCAAATTACTTGGAGAACAAGTAACCACATTTTTAATTTGGTACCTTTTTCTTGTTTTGTGTTTCACTTACTAGTTTACTTTATTTCAATTTAATTTTCATTCTTTTTTTTTGTACTTTGACTTTTTTTTAAAAACACCAACAAGATAAAATACTCAGAAAATAAAAAAAAATGGACATGTGAATGGGCAAAATGCATTGAAAACATATATTTTAAAAAACATTCTTGCTTTTTTATTTTATTTTTTGAAAATATTTTTGAAATAAAGGTCAAAATTGAGTTATGATAAATGCTCTTTTCTTTACAATGTCTATGATATAAAGCCATATGAAAAATGTTTTTCATTGGTTTTGTGAAAAAAGTTTGTAAAGAAAATATGGTGTTACGAGAAAGTTATAAAAGCAGCACAATCAATAGGTGGCTTCGTTAGGGAGTTTAGAATTTGGGTAAATTATGAGGCGACCTACCTTGTAATATCTTGAAATTGATTATTTTGTCATTTTTGATAAGTTCGTAAGTGAGCTAAAGTCTATCCTATATAAAGCTCAAGTTATTTTGTCATTCTTGATTGTTGTCGGTTCTTATGTAAATTGGTTTAGTCGTTTCTCAAAACAGCTAGATTATGCTCGCTATTGAAAGAATGAATATTGTTTTTATAAACTCTCTTTTTCTTTCTAAACTCCTTTTCTTTTCTTTTCTTTTCTTTTCTTATTTCATTATATTACACCTTAATTTTTATAGTAATTTTATTTTTAATTTATCCTTACATACCACATATTGGATTAGGCCTCATTAAATACAAGCATAGGCTTTGTTCTATATTTTTATTTAAGTTAGTTAGTTAGTTAGTTATGTTGATTTAATTTAAATTTAATATAATTAGGTTATTTTATTATTATTCACTTTCGATAAGTAACTTAGATATGTGAATTTAATTTCAGCTTATTATCTAATTATGGTTTATTTTGTAAATTATATAAATAAGTGAAATAATATTGAAAAGACAACTTTTATCTTCATTAAAAAAATGAAAATAGGGGGGAGCTTATTCTCTGGATCCTTCATTTAACTTCTAGAAAATATCAAAGAATATTATCTTTATTCTATTCTTATTTTAAATTATTGTAGATTCTAAGATTTAGCCTCTCAGATTCGCATCACATCCCAATTAAGAACTTATGAGAAAATTAGGTCTATAGAAAGAGAGTTTAGGAGGGAAAACAGAATCCATCTTATAAAAAATAAAACACAACACAGCAAGAAAATAAAGCAGAATTCAGAATATGATTCTAGAAAACTTGAAAAATAAATATTCTAACAAATGCACATATTCTCCAAAGTATCATAGAGAGGAAGGTGAGAATACTTGACAAATAAGAAAGAATGGAAAAGGTATTTATAATTTTAGAGACCAGACTTCCATATGCCACAGAAACAGGACAACATTAATCTCAAGCAGAAACTGATGCTCATTCGGTTTGAGAAAGTTGTAGACAACGCGATGAAATATTCCCACGCTCAACAAACCTTAATAACAAGTTATCTGCCTCCTCTGACTTTCCTTCCTGCATCAGTTTCTTGCAGACCTTCTCACACAGCTTCAAATCAGGAATCAGACCTCGACTAAACATGCGACAAGCCACTTTATATGCTGACAGAGGAATCCCTTTTCTCAGATAACTCTCCATTAGCATGTGGCATGAGTTAGCATCCATTCTCGAGGCTGTTCTTAAAACTTTACCTAATAGTTTATCAGCCGCCTCAAGGTTTCCAAAAGTACATAGCTTCTCAATAACTTGATTAAATGCAGTTCTGCACTCTTGCCTTGCAAGCATTTTATCTAATAAATTTAACAAATCTTCCACCCTACCTAGTTGACAATATCGATGAATCACTGTTCTATATGTTACTGGTGTAGGATCTATACCTTTCTTTAGCATCTTCAATGTAAACTCAGTGGCCTCTTCTATTCTACCTTTCTTTCCTAATGCATCAATTATCGTCGTATAAGTGACTGCATCTGGGTGTTTGTTGCTTAGATACATGTCGTCAAGCAATGACAAAGCTGCTTCTATGTCATCCTGCAGACAAAATCTGTGAATTAAAGTAGTAAAGTTTACAACATTGACAGCACACCCCATGTTAAGACACTCCTCCATAAACTTTTTTGCCTCGTCCAATCTGCCCGTCTGGCAGAGAGACTGGATTAGTAGGTTGATTTCAACTGGAGTTGGGGGAAAGCCCTTGCCAATCATCTCCCTCACCACATCGCAAGCATCAGCCAGCTTTCCTTCCCTCCGAAACCCATGCATCACAACACTATAGGTAATAGCATTCGGGGTCCACCACTGCTCCTCACTCGCTTTCATCATCTCCCTCGCCTCTGATGAGTTCCCCTTTTGACAAAGCCCTTTTCAAGAAGGCTGTATATGATACAGTGTTTGGTTTGCAGCCATGCTTTTGCATTTGCTGAAGCATCTTCCTAGCTTGATCAACCTCCCCGGCCTGACAAAATCCATTAATAATGGCTGTGTAAGTCACAACATCAGGGATGCAGCCCACTGTGAACATTTCATTCACAATTTCTTTCGCCTGGTCCATCCTTCCCTCCTTACAATATGAATCAACTATCGCACTATACCCAACCTTATCAACCTGAAAACCCCTTTTTTGTGCTTCTCTTAAAAAATTGAAGTGCCTCATCTGTGTGCTGATGCTTAGAAAGCATATGTATTAATGTATTATAAGTAACCTGATCCGCTAACAGCTTAGTATCCTCCATTTTCATCTAGTACGTCCCTCACTTCTCTGATCCTTCGGTTTTTGCAAAGGAAGCCCATTACAGTATAGTAACTAACTTTATCCGGGGAGCATCCTTTCGACGGCATTTCAGAAATTAGCTCCATGGCATCTTCAACCCTATGAAGATCACAATATCCCTTGATCAAACAGTTATAAGTGACAACATTTGGCATGATTCCAAGAATTTGCATTCTCTCTTGAAATCTCAAAGCCTTTTCCAACATGTTTGCCATCACCAAAACATGAATAGCAGTGTTACAAACTAGTAAATTAGGTTCAATCCCAGCTTTCTGCATCATGGTCAAGACCTGCATTGCATTCCTCAACTTACCAGCCCGACTATAAGACACCATCACGCAACAAAAATCTTGAGGCCTACGCTGAATTCCCCTACGTTCCATGAGCCGAAGTACCCTCCTAGCACCTTGACACAGTTTAGTTTTGCTAAGAACATCAAGCATCACACAGTACACAATTGGGTAATGCCGATACCGCCATTGCCTGTCGGACCAATAGAAGAAATCCAAAGCAACCCTTTCATCAGATTGAGACAGCAAAACAGCACAAACAAGTCGAGGCTTGAGGGCTTTTAGCAAGTGCCTCATTTTCCCTTCATGCTTATGGTTCCAAGCCGACCTGCATTCAATCAACCTACAAATTTCTCTGACCAAAGGATGCCGAAATTCATCTTCGTGTATCTCAATTCTCCTCCTATCCTCTTCCATTTTGGTGCCATGATTCCTATCAGTAAATGAACTGTTACCTTGGCCGCGTCCTTCATCAGATTCTTCAACCTCATCGATAAAACCATCAGAATATACTTTACAGTGAGCATTGCTAGTACTAAAATCCATTTTGTCAACCCCATCATTTGTATCATCAGAATTCTCAGTTTCAACAAGATGGGAATTGAAATTAGTAGTTGAAGAGTCAGAATCAAAATAAGAATGAGGGCCATCATTTTTTGAAGAAAAAAATGAAAGACACAAATGAATATAGTGAAATGGGGTGGTGCGGTAATGCTCTTTGGCAGTATGAAACAAAGTGAAAGAAATGATTATTGGCTACAAGTTTTGGAAATTTGGAGTACGAAATGAAATTATGACAGCATTTCTTTTAGTTTCAATGACTAAAAGTAAAAAGATATGATTAACAAAAGGAAAGAAAGAGTAATCAGCTTCTCTGCCTCTGCCTCTGCCCCCCCTGCCCCCGAGGATCCATTCCGATGAACAGCTTCCTTCAATATCTGACCTAATCTAATAAAAAAACATAACACTAAAAGCTGCAGATTGCTTTGTGGCTTCGCTTCGGACAATGAAAGCTAGCGTTAATCAGTTAGAGAGAGCTAGGGGAGGGGAGTTCTAACAATATGTTTGTTTAAACGAGGTTTTGAGAGGTCGGAAGGGAAAGAAACTTAGGTCAAAAACCCTCCATCTCCAGTACTTGAAAATTCATCACACTTTCAAATTGGGATTTCTGAAGGATTTAAGATTGTTAAATGACATAAATATCCTTAAAATAAAATAAATGACTTTATTTCATTCGCTAATGCTATTTTAATAATTAATAAAACAATTATAATCCTCTCATATAAAATAAAAAAAAACTCTTATTACAATTATAATTACTGGATAGTGGACACTCTCGTAATTTTCACTGGATCCTCATCTAGTGTAAGAAAAAAACCTAATAGTTGATCTGATATTAAATTTGAGCATTAATCTATAAAATTAGCAATTAGAATTCTATTTATTTTTTCAAATTTACATACTCTTTAAATGAAGAGGGTATTTTTTACTGCGTTTCAAAAATATTTTTATAAGAAAAATTGAAATTTTTTTATTTTATTTTTATATAATTTTCATATGTGTCAAAAATACTTTTTTTAAAAAATAAAAAAATATTATTTTAATGTATTTCTAAACAAACAATATTTTTAAAAAACAGCTACAATCACACTCTCAAATCCGTCATGAAATCTTACTTGATAACACAATAATTATGGGGGGAATTGGCTGATAAAGATTAATCAGCAGATTTTTATTTTTATTTTTGAATTTGACAAAATTCTATCTTTCTTATATATTTTTTTTATAGATATGGTTTAAACCATGATTATTAATATCGTTCTGGTTTTTTCTATTAGTACGGAATATTTTAGTTTAGAAAAATTTTGATATGCCATTTCAAGATTATACTATTTATATATATATATATATATATATATATATATATATATATTAATTCGGGGTAGCACACATATTTTACTCTTCCAAGGGATTGTTTTCTGAATAATTATCTTTTAATTAATACACTCGATTATTATATATATTTTAACAATCACATTCTCGGGACATCCCTAACCTACTTCGATGGAGAATGTGAAATCCCTTACGCAAGAACGAAGTAATTATGATTTGAAAGCACAATCAAAAGCTAGAACCCAAGGAGTCCTGGCGTGAGTGGTGAGGGCGCTCTCGTCCCTTAAGAGAGGTCAGGGGTTCAATCCCTACTCTTGTATGGAGCTGGCCATTTGGGGAGCACTTTCACCCCTTCGGGGCCCACCCGGTGCGAACGTGGATTAGTCTGGACCAGTGTCTAGGACACCGCGTGGTTTATACCAAAAAAGCTAGAAATACGTCTTCATCAAGAACAGAGAGTTACTTGTAGCATTAAAACATGCATGCCGCCATCAAAAAAATTAAAATATTAATTTAATAAATATAATTAAAATTCAAGATAAATTAATTTTAAATTATACAATATAAATACAAAGTCAAATAAATATAATCTCAAAATTAGAAACACAATCACAAGTTAATCAAAATAAAGAGGATTTTAAAGCCGGAACGGCACACCCGGAACGGTACCAAGACGTTCCGGCCGGAATTTGGATGGTATTTCTGAAATAGACCGGAATTAAAACCAAGATAAAAATGACGTCGTTTTGTCTCGGTTTTTTAACGGCACGGAACCTTCCCGCCATTCTAGCCGAACGGAACGGTATTAACAACCATGGTTTAAACAATTGAAACTTCATGTGTCATATATTCTTGTAAGATAAAGACATTTCAATTCGAACCCAAGATCTTCCATTGCAGATCTGAAGCTTTCTATCCGGCACGCTACCTGGGGACATTAATCAGCTGGTTGACATGATGTTTTTGGGCTCCCGGGATTGAGAAAAGAAAGGGCGATGCATAGGCGCCGTTGAAGAATGAAGAAGGAAAATTCGCATGGAGGGTTCGGGAGAAATCAATCCCTTAAATAATAAGATTTATGTTTAATTCATATGAGGCTAACTTATCATTTAAAATCAAATCACATCCTAAATTATATTATAATCTATTATAATTTTGTATTTAAAATTAAAATTTAAGCTCCAAAATTGAACTCAATTATAATGTTTAAGATTGTTTTCAATTTGATCATTCGATTGAAATCAATCATATATTTTATTTTTATTTCGGTCCCTTATACTTTTAATTGTTCTATTGAAATTTAAGTCCTTGGTTATTTTATATATATATATATATATATATATATATATATATATATATATATATATATATATATATATATATATATATGCATTAATCCCTATTATTGTCCATGTTTATATGTATATATTCTTAGTTTTAGTTTTTAATTTATTATTTGTCATCATTAGAAAAATAATTTTTCCTTTTTCCTTTTGTTTTTTCTTTTTCTTTAGGTCAATTGTTTTTAAGGCTAATCATATTTATTTTTGTTTTGTCATGTATTTTAATTTTTTGCTTACTCTTTTGTTATAATTTTGAGTTTTTTTATTCTTCTAGGTAATGTTTTTTTTATTATTTATGCAATAATAGTAATAATTATTTTTTTCTCTTTTGCCGGGGTTGTATTTTTTTTATTTAGACCTTAAATGTTAATTCATGTTAGCGATCATTTCAAAATTAATATTTTTTTCTTCAAGTCAAATGTTTTTTAAGCTACTAATATTATTATTTTTTTTGTTAACAATTTAATTTTTTTGCTAATTCTTTTGTTATAATTTTGAGTTTCTTTAACTCTTCGAGGTAAATTGTTTTTGTATTAGTTATGCAATAATAGTAATAATTATTTTATATGTTTTTTTTTCAAAATATTTTTTTAAAGCAAATAATATATATATTTCTTTTGCATTTTTTTTGTTTACTTTTTTGTTATAATTTTTTGTATTTTTTATTCTTCGAGATAATTTTGTTTTGTCATTATATATGCAATAATAATAATAATAATAATAATTAGAGATGTGTTTTTTCTTGCTTACTCATTTTGTTAAAGTTTTTGAGTTTTTTTATTCATCAAGATAAGTTAATAATTTTTATTATTTTAACAGTATAAATAATAATAATTTATAGATGTTATGATCTTAATTATAATAGATGACATTCTAAATAAATTATCATGATAATAACGATTATAATACGATAACAAAACCTATAATTTCTAGCAGTTATCAATTCAAATCTCACAATCTCAGTACTACACGAGGCTGCTAACTGGTTGTTTATTCTAGATTTTTGAAGATTAGTGAGGTACATGTAAATTGAGTCAGGCTTCAAAACCCATAAAATTAATCCACTTCAAAAAAAATCTTTTTCTTGAAAAGGTAAAAATCTTTTCGTTGAAAAGAAGTCAATATTTTAATATTTAAAAGAAAATATCCAACCTTGATTGGACAACGGAGCCAAACATGATCTTACACGTAGATCCATGGCAAGCACTTGACGGTGGGCGAGCATGAACAGGTAGGAAATGAAAACTGGGGAAGGTAATGGGAGGCATCCAATATAGCAAGGAAACAGAAGCAGTCATGGATTACTGATAATAACAAAGAATAATGTGGGTGGGGCCTGACACCTCTTCATCCATCCAAAAACATCTTTCAGGAAAGCATGCGAGCGAGTGCCAACTTTGATGATCATGATTTTAATTTCCATCATTTTAAATATGTAATCTCATTATCACCCTTTCAACTTGCTTTTTTGCTTTTGCTTCCCCACCCCGACAGAAAAGAAAAAAAAGAAAAGATGATCCACAAAACAACATGCATAAGACTTCAAAAGGGAGAAACCAATAAATCACATCCACCTGCCTTTTCCTAGACAATTTGATCGAGGTCTTTTCATTTTCTTTTTCTAATCTTCTCTTGTATATCTACACACCCAGATCCATCGTCAACAAATCTATCAGCTTCCTTTCTTTCTCTGATGAAATATATATGAATTACACTTGCACAGACCTGTATTTCTGCAGAATTAGTACGTTGTAGCGAGTTGGTTGTAGTATATGGATGAGTCATGGCGAATGCGCATGGGAGTGCCGACGCCAAGCGTTCCCGAGACGGCGGTCGATGGAAGATATTGCGGCCACCAGACATTCCATGGATGCCAGATTAGACCCAGATGATTTCTCCGACGTCTTCGGTGGCCCTCCGAGGAGTGTTCTCTCCCACAAATTCCCAGCTGATTTCACCAGATCTTCTTCTTCTTCTTCTTCTTTCTACGAGGAGATTTTCCCCCCAGCTGCTGATTCTCTTTCGAAAGGGAAAAAGAATGGCGGACGTAGCTTGCCGGCGTTCAGAATCCCGGCTAGGGGAGATGGGTTCTACAGTGATGTGTTTAGGTTGTCGGACGAGTGCAGGAGGTCTAGGCAACGATCAAGGGCCAACTCCAAGTCCAAATCCAACTCCTCGTCGGTGCTAAGTTCGGAGGATCTTAGCCCTCAACGGCGGCCGGTGACCGGAGATGACGTTGCATTATCCTCTTTCGCTTCAAAGCTCAGGTGCCAACTTTTTAACTATTTCCTCTTCCTTTTGCTTTTCTTTTTCTTTGTTTCTTTGTCGGTTTGAAAGTAAGCTCCTTTTTTACGTTATATGTTATTTAAGATCCCGTAATTTCGGGGGTATGTAAGGAATAAAACATTTTTAATTAAAAAACCCTAATTTCTAGCCATTAAATATGTCTATATATATATATATATATTATGTATTATATATTTTATCTATGGTTAGATTGTGTTCTGTACTCTTTATATTTACAAATTTGTGGTAGGTTCCGGGATCCAGGTAACTAACTCAATGGTCTCTTCTTCTCAAATAATAATTAATTTCCGAAAATTTTAATTTATTTTTATAAAGTAGGGTTTTTTAATAGAATAAAGATTTAAAATTGGAAAAATTTATTAATAGCAATATATTTTTTTAATTTAAGAAAGAGATTAAAGTCTGAAACTTCTTGAAAAAAAAAGAAACAGGGATATGATCTATATATTGTCTTAAAGAACTTATTAGCAAATTAAATAGCAATGCGAAAGACTTGATGAATTATTTGAGATTGTAATTCGAAAAACTAATTTTGGTTAATTTGCATTTTAGTGAACTAAAAAAATTTTGAATACATCAAATATTTTTTTATTTTTTATTTTAAATCAATTTTTCTTGTTGTTTTTAGATTATTTTTTATATGCTGATATTATAAAAAAAATTAAAAAATAAAATAATATTATTTTAAATACATTTTAATGTATTTATGAATGATAATATTAACAAGAATAATAATAATAATGAAGGTTGTTTAACAAATAAATTTAATTTAAGGGTTATTGTAAAATGTTTTCATATTGAATAATTTTCTTCAAAAAAAATAACCAACAAAATGTTTTCTTGTAAAATAATTTATATAAAACAAATCATTTTAAAAAAATTAAAATTTGTCGAGAAATTTTTTTCTTAATCTCAACAAGGAATAAAAAAGCTAAAATTTTCATTTGATCCATACAGGCCTATCAGCGTACCTTACAGATGGAACTCAGCCACAGGGAGGCCCAGAGAACAACCCGCCCGGAAGACAGTGTAATCTGCCATCTTTTCCGTTCAATCATACGGAGACATGGTACCTGGGAAATGAAGACATTAATGAGAAAGTCGGAGGCTGCTCCTCTTATTTTAAGGTTTCACAGGTGGTCTCATCCCCAGAAACCATTAGTCTTGAACCCTATTCACACCGAAGCATCAGAACTTCTGTGGATGATCTAGATCTCAACTCCCCTTCATCTCCGGTCTCTTCACTGTGTCATGAACCAGAGACAAAAGCTGGTGCACAGTGTAATATTCTGATAGAAGAAGAACAGGACCAGGTTGAAGATGAAGATGAAGTAATGAGTTCTTATGTTATAGAGATCAATTCCGGTCAAGATCATCACAGAGAAGGGACTGACGAAGCAGTTTCTATCGACGAAGCAATTGCATGGGCCAGGGAGAAGTTCCGGTCAAGATCTACTGACAGGCAGCACGAAAATGTTCTGATGGATCACCACTCAGATGAAGCAGAAGGCAAGCAAATTTCCTGATGTCTAATTATATGTGATTTTATTGATTATAATTCACACGATCTGTCTCTTTGTCGTTGAAATTATGCAGAAAAGCGTGACGTGCCTGGTTTTGCTGGGCATCAAATGGATGGACATGGCAGTAAGCAATGTACTCTGGTAAGACAAATTATGATCATGGAATGATCAAATATTTATTATCTGGCGTATCAGCAAGACAAATTAAATATCACTGCTGTCTAGCTACAGGCTAGTTAGCTTTTGTTTGTGCTGGATCATTTTTTATAATCTTGTCAGGATAATATGTCAAAAGAACTAAAAACTTGAACTGATAGGTGAAGTACTAGAATATAATTTATATTATTTTCTAACATATCTCCTCAAGTAAAAGCTCTTTTGACTTGAAACTTGCACAAACTCACACTACCATGTGCTTGATTTTTTATCAAATAGAATAGAGGTGATGAGATTCGAACTCATGACTGCTGGGTTAACAAGGCTTTGATATCATGTTAAAGAACTATTTCACCAAAAAACTTAAACTGTAAGATGAGGTCTTAGAATATGATTATATTATTCTCAAACTTAATAGGCTTACAGATTTCACATTCAAATTGAGGATCAAGAGAGGATTTCAAATACCATTTCTTAGCAATGAATCAAGAGAGGCAACTACATTCTACCAAAAAGAAGAAAAAGAGAGACACAACTACTTGTGAATAATCCATTTGTATTATTTTTTGAATATGAATATTGTTTTGATCATTAAAAAAGTTAAATGTGGGAACAAGTTTAAGTCAGAGATATATTTCCCCTTCTACCTTTTTTGCAGGAAGAAGAGCTACTGCAGAAATCCAGAAGAGAAGAAGTAGAAAAATCAGAAAAAGATGTAAGCCCCCTGAACTAAGCAATGTCCATTGCATAGCTACAAATATTTTACTTACTTGGACGAGTATGATAGCATCGTTGCACTGCAAAATTAAACTATTCAAGAAATTAGTAATGGTTTTTTTTTTTATTTTATTGATGCCTTTTTTTTTCCTTTTCTATTTTTGTTTTAATCTACAGATGGCGATGGAGTTGTTGGATGAAGACATAAGGTTGTGGTCAGCTGGCAAGGAAACTAATATCCGTCTGCTACTATCTACACTACATCACGTATATTCTCTAATTTAGCTATCACGTACTTCAACGTTTTTCTTTGCTTTTTTTTTTTTTCTTTTTTTTCTAGGTATTAAATAATAATATAAATTATATTTTAAAATTTTATCTAATAACTTAAATTTTAATAGATTTTTAGTCGAATAATTACTTTAACATGATATTAGAGCCTTTGTTGACTTCGTGATCATGAATTTGAACATCACCATTCTCTATTCTATTTAATAAAATTAAGAACAAAATAGTGTGAGTATATGCAAGTTTTAAATCTAATTTTTTTTATTTAATAAGTTATGTTAGAAAATAATATAAATCATATTCTAATATCTCATCTAATAATTTAAATTTTTAGATAAGATGGATTAAATTTTTAGATAAGATGGATTAATATATGGACCACAAAATCAAATACATATATATGTGCGATGTGTTTTATAAAGTGAATGAATGCAGATTCTATGGGCGAATAGCGGGTGGTATGCAATCGCGCTAACGAGCCTCATGGAGAGCTCACAAGTAAAGAAAGCTTATCAGAAAGCAAGGCTATGTCTCCATCCTGACAAGTTGCAACAAAGAGGAGGTACACTTGCACAGAAATATGTCGCAGAGAAGGTCTTTTCCATCCTCCAGGTAATTTTTTTCACACTTCTAAATAGTGATTTAAGATGTTACACTGATTTATGCTGTTAAATCATGAGAAGAACTAGTTTCAATATATATAATTCAAGTTTTTTTACGTTGATTACAGGATGCATGGGCTTCTTTCATCTCCCATGATTTGTTGTTTGTCTAGCTAGTAGACGATTCAGGATTTTTTTTGCACTCAGTTTCTTCGATTTCGAATTAAACCAACAAGAGAAGTTAGCTCGATGAACTCAACGGAGAATGAAGAACATTTCAAGAACAGATCTGAGCGACGCAAACTGCTGGAAATTGAAAATGAATCATGTATTCAGAGCAGTTCATGTTCATCCTATGCATGCTTTCCAACGTTCCTAGATTAATTTCTGAACAATGAGAGGACAGGATTTGGTACGCAACAATGAGAAAGAGGCCGGATAATGTACTCGTGTTCTTTGCTTTTTTCTGAATTTTAATTTGTGGTGAGTAATTTTTGATTGTGGTTTTGTATTTGACTTGATCAATAAGGGATATATTTCAAGATTAACCTCTCCCGAGTCCACCCACTCCACGCCAACATCACCCGATCTTATCAAACTTTCAGAGCATGCATTAACATCTCTCACTTTCAGCATCTCCAATCAGCTAATATAAACTGAATAATATCAATCCATTTGAGTAATACATGCAAGCTAGTTTTAAAAAGCTTCTCTGAGTTGCAATCACGCAACAGGCTGCAATCTTTACTCCAAAACTAGCATATGAACTCTAGAATACAGCAGGAAGTATTTTTCTTTTATTATGTCTATGTGATTGTGCTTCCTTAGAACGATGAGCTTCAAATCACACCTTGCTAAATCTGCAGGCACAAGGCCAGATCAGGTGGTGGAATCCGATCGGTGTCTCCGGCGAGCAAGCCAATCTCTTACCACTAAAACTCATAGCCAACCTCAGACTGCTTGCTCCTTGCATAACCTTCCAATGTTGCTCGAGTTATTTTTGTCATTTTGCGATCTTGCTCTTCTTCTGTATCTGACAACACGTCAAACCTTTTCCGGTATTTCCTGGAAAGCGTGTTGTTACTGTTGTAGTAGGGTAACAAGTTGTCTCTTTTTTTTTCTGCTATAGCTAGTTTCCTGCTTGTTAAAGAACCATTTCATTTAAAAATTTACGTTGTTAGGTAGGGGATCTAGAATATAATTTATATTATTCTCCAATGTATCATCTCAAGTGAAAATCTTTTGAACTTTAAACTTACACATGTCAACACTACCTTATGCTTGATTTTTTTGTCTAATAGAATGAGGGTTGTGAGATTCGAATTTGTGACTGCTGAGTCAACAAGACTCTAAAATCATGTCAAGGAATTATCTCATCTAAAAAATTAAGTTGTTAGGTGAAGTTTCAGAATATGATTTATATTAATCTCTAACACTGCTTTCAAGTCACCAAGTTAGACCCTGCTTTCATAATATGTTTATAATTAATAAACATGGTGTCAACCCCTGGTTTAAAAATTAGGAAATCAGAGTAATTATTAAATAGAGAAAGCATGGGTGCATGAAGTGTTAACCAATGATTAATTGCTTAAATCTCCAACTCGGATAAAAACATCATTTAAAGGAGGAAATTTGTATATTTTAGAAGGGTGGTTTATAGAAAAATACAAGGGATTTCAAATAAATTAATGTGTTACCCTTTGCATGAGAAATGTTGATTGTCAACATGAACAATATGTACAATCATGTGTTTTGGACTTAAAGTAGTAAACAAACTATGAGGAAGAAGTCATGATAATTATGAATAGAAATATTCAATGAATTAACTTAAAAACCCTAATGATTAAAGTAAATTATATAGGAGGAAAAATTTTGTATTTTTTAGTGAAAAACATTATCAAGTGTATTATTTTACGATATTGAGCATATATTTCAAAATGACTATTAGATCATGCTATAATTTTATAAGTAGTCTCCTAATATTTTATTGTATCCTAGGTGAAGTTTTCAGGTTAATTAGGTTGTTACAACAACAAACACAACAACCATGAAAAACAACTTGTATAGTTTTCACATTCTTCTTTTAGGTATGTTGGCTAAGGTTTGAGGGTTCAAGTCCCTCCTTCCGCTATTGGCTTCATTGTTTAGTGATAACTAGTGGAGTAGGCAGCAGTGCATAAATGCCTTTCATTTACAGATAGAGTTATGTTTGATATATTTGTAAGTAGATGTATTTACAATATCATGTTCTATGTGAGAGATATAGTTGGTGGAATATTTATGGAGAAAACACCTTTCTTCTTAGTCATAGTAGGCTAATGTTTTCTCATCTCTCAACCTTTGAATGGATATGTCAATTTGATAAGTTGTTTGTCTAGATGGTCTATAATGTATGAGCGGTGAATATCGAGAACAAACACTTTGACTATAAAATGTTCTTTCTTAATAATAGATCTCTAATTTTAAAGGTTAGTTCGATTATGTTCCAATATAGAGAGACTTAGCCATTTAATTGATATGCAATTTGGTATGTTATGCTAAACATGATGTGGTATAACTCCAAGGATTGATTGGATGCTAAATGTTCAGAGAGTTATGAGTAAATGTTTTATGTTGATATTATGATATTGGTATAAAATGTGTGATAATAAAGACAAATTAAAAGAATAAAGTTGAAATAAATCAATGGGTATATATTATGATTTAATGTAAAGTTGGTTGGATTGGTGAAGTATGTTTTTGCATAATATAAGGGGAAAAAGAAAAAAATGAAGTTGAGAGAAACTTGTTGCTTGAACAAAAATGAGGTATATGGTTAATGGTGTGTTATGTGATTATCAATGTAATAGAAATAACATGTAGGAAAATGGAAGAAGATAATTAGTAAGGCTAAAGTTATTAAATTAAGGAGTTTTACTCTTGTATAGAGGTAAGGAAGAACATGGTTCATGTCATACAACATAATTAGGGACTAAAATATAACTTGTAAGATATAATTGTTAGATTAAGATGAGAAAATGAAGTAATTGAGATGAAAGAATTTGATGAAATAGGCCTAGTAAGTTTCAGCTAAATCATGATTCAAGAAAGATTTGAATTGTTGATGTATATATTACTCCTTGTTTAATGAAAATTATGTTATGAGAATGTTAGGTTAAGTATTGTAAGAGCAAGTAAGAAGTTGATCTTTATCTAATGATATTACTACTTTCCTAACATAGGCTAATATGAGGGAAAGATCAAGGTGTGAATTAGTACTCCTTCATCATGATATTTCTAAATCTTTACCTTTACTTAATCAACACTAATTGATGCCTTGATCTTTCACTCAAAATAACCTACAAGAGCACCAAATTTCATCAGAAAAGAGATCATATGATATTTCTAAGATGACACATAAATTCCTGTTAGCAGACAAGTTTTGTGATGAACAAGTTCAAATTACATCCCAAAACATCCAAACCGACATCCAAGTCTTTATTTTGGCAATTTTACACCTCTAAGTCAAATATTGAAGATTTTATGCATGATTTTTCTCTTTTTTAGGAAAAATAATTATTGAAGTATTTAAATGTAACACAATCTACTTAAGGGGGGACTATTTTGTAAAGTAAAAATTAGAGTTTTCCTAGACTATAAAAGAAAGAGATGAAGGAAAGACTAATAGAGAGGGAGACGATTACAATAGAGAAACATTAATACTCTCCCCAAAATTTCACATTCAAGCATTCTTCCATCTTTGTATTAGTTTTTTCCATAAATATGCAAGACTAAACAATTTTTCTTGGTTGCAAGGACATAGAAACCTTCGGATTACAAGAGTTGTGAGATTTATTCTTCCATTTATTTTTAAGTTTATATGATGAATGAATATGTTTGTTTTTCCTATACATATTTCTTACGATTGTTTATCTAAATTGCTAGAGAAATCTCTAAGTTGTTATTGTAAACAATCTATTATTAAGTTTGCTATCAAAACTAGAGTTGTGAAATATAAACATGTGAAGCAACCAAGCTCAAAATCTCAGTTTAATCTAACCCATGCATCAAAAGTTATATTTGTTAGTATAAGATTGTGTATTAGAAAAAATAAGCTCAAAATCTCATCTTCTTATCCAATCTACAAGCTACCAAGATTCATCATGAATTTCTTCTCTTATATAGATTATATTAATTAGTAAAAGGGTTATTTTACTGTGCACTGAAAAGGAGAAATTATCTTCACACTCCTTCCGATAACTCTTGGTTTTTGTCTTATTAGGGGTATTATGGTTATTTTACTGTGCATAGAAACGTAAAAAAACAAAAATACCCCTGCTATGCACTAAATGATAAAATAATAATTTTAGTATTACAATCCACGGTAATCTGTATCTAAAGGTAGCATATCAATCTACAATTTGGAGTTTTGCTTAGACAGATAAGTGGTCATATACATCTTAAAACTACACAATGTCAAAAAAGAACTCAAATTACCTATTCATTAGAAGAAGAAAAAAATACAGAATTATTATTGGAGGATATATACATCTTTATACAACACGATATTAAAATAGGTAAATAGATATTCTCAATGTACCATGTCACACTCTTATCCGGCCCCTAGCCTTATCAACTCACCAAACTCTTCATCTGTGCTCTTGAGCATCAGTGGCAAAGGAATTTTGACCCCACTTTGCACAGCCTCCACGTGCCTCGGCTTGATTCGCTTATCGAGACTGAAAGCAAAATACTGAGGAAATCCCTTCAACTCTTTCAACTTCCCCTTCATCTCCTCGGCAAAGTAATCAAACTTTGGCTTGAAATTATTCTCGACACTGAACGTAAACAATGCTGGACACCTTAAAACCATGGCCACGGCCTCATCCCTGGAAAAACCTATGCTCTCCAAGAACTTGAGTTTAGGAATTAAGGTGTTTTCAACATTCGAAACCAGCAGCACCGGGTCCTGATAAGCCAGGGCTTCCAAATCTTCGAACCCTAGCCGTTGAAGATAGAACAGGCATGGTTTGAGCTGGTCCCTCGCGCTAGAAACTAGCAATCTCGGGCACTTGTTGATGGCCCTTCTGAAGTTGTTTTCTGGGACTTTCAAATCCTGGGACAGGAAGTTGAAGACAGGTTTGAGGTCAGTTCTGATGTCAGAAGTGAGAAGTTTCGGACACATGCCGAATATCCTAGGCAAGTCCTTTTGTTGGATTCCTTTGGATTGGAGGAAAGAAGATTATGGATTCAATGGAGCCCAGAGAGGCTGCGTGGAGAGAAGGGTTTTGGGATAATGCTTTGCCTGAGTCAACTCCCATGATTTCTAGACATAGAATCTTTTCTTTGATTTCAAAGGAGATATTTGTGTGAGCTGGTGTGTAGAGTGGGTGCTTGTGAAGGAGGCTTTTGGACTTTGCCGCTAACTGGGTGTTTGGTTGCTGAGAAAGTGATGGGCTGGGGTGTCAGCTTTGGAGAAGAGAAACACAAAGAAGAGTGTAACGCTGCTGCTGCTGCTGCAGCTGCTGGCATGGTGAAAGATTGACGGAGAGACGGTGGGAGAGGAGGGGGGCTCTATTGCCACAATTTAATCCCATTTGTTTTCTCTTAGAAAATGAAAATGACACGTGCAGGTATACTCTAATTTGATTGGATAAAATTGGATTGCATGGATAGCTTGAAGGAATCTGGAAATTCGTGGATAATGTGAGTGTATAGCAAATATAAAACTAAACTGTCGAGAAATATAGAAAAAATATTTTAGTGTTCTTTTATAAAATAAATTAGATATCTTTATTTATATTAGTACGAAGATATTTTATAAAAACGAATTTAAATAAAATTTACATAGTTAATAAAATCCTTTTAGCATTAGGATTTCTAAATAGTAAAATACTAATTAAATTAAAGTTAAAAGTTAAAAGTTAAAAAGAAAATAGGTAATTAAAATCTAAAATTAACTAAAAATAATTAAAATAAGAAAATAGTAATTTCAAGTTTCATATCAAATGCTTTCATAATGAACCTAGGGATGAAAAAATAAAATAAATATATTATGGAATAAGAGGATGGTCCTAAGAATTTAGTGGTACAATTAATACAATAAATAGAATGATAAAACAATAGATTCAATTTTTTTAGTGTAAAATCAACATCTAACCAATTTCACACTACCAAACATAATTTTTAAACTGACAATTGGATTCAGAATAAGTTTTACAAAGAGTTTTATAACATAATAATTTATGGTATGATAAAGTTTTAGGATAATTAGATTTCAAAAAGGCTACACAAAAATATTGTCCGCCAAACAAAAATCTAAAAGGCCAAAAATATAGAAAACGAGTTGGTAGCCCGCGTGTTGCGTTGGGCTTTTTGATATAGCAAACTGATTAATTATTTGGCCTGCAAAGAATTATTTAGTTGGAAAATAGTAAATTGTAATCGTTAAATTCTGTTGTATTTTGTTTTTGTCTGTATCGAATTAGTTGGTTGTTGTTATCAGTTTCAGTGCTCGGATAATAATTTAGTTGACAACTCTCAAAATTATAATCGATAAAATCTATTAAAGATGAGTAGATTGTATTTTATAGCCAATTCATTAATGGGTGAACTCGCTTAAATATTTTATCGATTTATGTAATTTCCATATTGAAAAACTATAATTGACTAATTGTTAGGCGTGTTTTAATTGTTTAGACAGTTATTTAATTGGTGGACATAAATTTGCAATTAATAAAATGAATAAAAGATGAATTATTTTTTTCTTGTATTGAACTTGTTGATGATTGGGTTTATTTTAACGGCAACGACGATTTAACCAGTAGATAGAAAAATTGCAACCGCTAAAATCTATCAGAGATGGATTATTTCTGGTTGATTGCTATTTTGTGTCGATTTATTTAATTCATAGATTGCAAAAACTACAATTGATTGATTGTTTGATGTGTCTTAATTGTTTTGACAATTATATAATCGATTGATGTAAAAAATGCAATCGATGAAATCAATTAGAGATGAATTGCTTTATTTTTTGTAGTCAATTGGGCATTCATTGGCGGTTGGGTGTTTCGTAATGGTTCGACTTATTATTCTCTTTTTTTTTATTCTTCAAGTCAAATAATTTTTTAAAATCTAATAATAATTATTTTTGTTTTTTTCATTTATTTTATTTTTTAAATGTTTTTAAAATATTATTAGGTGTTGAAATTTCTAATTATTGTAGATAAGGCATTCAAAATAATGACAATAATTATTCGTAATTTTTTTCTTTATAAATATGTTAGACTAATTATAGATTTTGCTATTTATTTCGTATTAGCGTCTTAAAAATAATGAAAATAACTATTTGTGATTTTTTCTCTGATAAATATGTTAGACTAATTATATATTTTGCTATTTATTTCATATCAGCGCCTTAATATATATATTCATCACTTTTTGGAATTCCGATCTCCTTTAGGTATTTTATAAAATTATAATAGTCGTGGTGCGTGTAAGCTGATTTGGACACCTTGATTATATAAAAAAATAAATAAGTGGGAAAAAAAGGAAAAAAATGTTAAGAAAAAATGAGTCGAGGGATTATTCGTGGCGCGCTCAGTTGACCAGGAACAAAAAAAACATATACCTGGGAAGAAAAAATCTTGGTGCGCATAAGCTAACTCGAACACCTTGGTTGGAGAAAAAAACAGAAAAAATTGTATAAGTGGCAAAACAAAACAGGGAAAAAATGTATAAAAAAAATGGATCCAGAGATTAGTCGTGGCGCGCGTAACCTGGCCCGAACACCTTAGTTATTAAAAACAAAATCTGTTTTTTTTTAAAAAAAAGGAAAAAAAAGAAAACCAAAATCAGTTTTATTGTCTTAGCGGCTCGAACTCTCGCGTGCCGAATCTACGAACGCACAGACAACAACTCGGCCACAGCTACTCCTTTTTCATTTCTACTATACAAATAAAAAAAATAAGAAGCCCTAACTAAAAAAAAAAACCGAGCTCATGTAGGCTCGAAGCAGCAGAACAATTGTCCAGTCCACAGTAACAAACAGTGAACGGCCGATTTCCTTTAGCTCTTTAGCGAGCGAACTTGCCCGCGCGTTGTGCTGGTTTCTATTTATGTAGAAAACTGATTGATTTTATATGTGTTATAATTGGTGATTTAATATTTAATTAGTAAAATTATTGTATCGAACATGTTGATGGTTGGTTTTATTTTAACGGCAACAAACTATTTAACCAGCAAATAGAAAAATTGCAACCGCTAAAATCTATCAAAGATGGAATAGTTCTGGTTGATTGCTATTGTGTGTTGATTTATTTAATTCATAGATTGCAAAACTGCAATTGATGATTGTTTGGTGTGTCTTAATTGTTTTGATAATTATATAATCGGTTGATTAAAGAAATGCAATCGACAAAATCAATTAGAGTTGAATTACTCTTTTTTTGTAGTTAATTGCGCATTCGATGGTGGTTGGGTGTGTCGTAATTGTTCGGCTTATTATTCTCTTTTTTCTTTTTATTTATTCTTCAAGTCAAATAATTTTTTAAGATCTAATAATATTTTTTTTTGTTTTGTCATTTATTTTATTTTTTAATTTTATTTTTAAATATTATTAGGTGTTGGAATTTCTAATTATTGTAGATAAGGCATTCATAATAATAATAATTATTATTATTCGTCAATTTTTTTCTTATAAATATGTTAGACTAATTATATATTTTGCTATTTATTTCATATTAGCGCCTTAAAATATATATATATATATATATATATATATATATATATATATATATATATATATATATATATACATAACTTTTTGGAATTGTGATCTCCTTTAGGTATTCTATAAAATAATAATAGTCATAGTGCGTGTAAGCTGATCCAGACACCCTGATTATATAAAAAAATTGTATATGTAGGAAAAACAAACAGGAAAAAATATTAAGAAAAAATGAGCGCATGGATTATGCGCGATGCGCTAGTTGGCCAGGAAAAAACAAATATATACTTGGGAAGTAAAAACCGTGGTGCGCGTAAGCTGACCTAGACACCTCGGTTAAGAATAAAAATGTATAAGTGGCAAAATAAAATAGAGAAAAAAATGTCAAAAAAAGTGGATCCGGAGATTAGTCGTGATGCGTGTAAGTGAGCCCGAACACCTCAGTTATTAAAAAAACAATTCTTGTTTTTTTGTAAAAAAAAAAACAACAACCAGTTATAAAAAAAAAACCCGTTTGTTGTTTTTTTACAAAAAAAAAAACAGTTAAAAAAAACAAAAAAAGAACAAATCAGTTTTGCTGTCTGAGAGGTTTGAACTCGTGCGCGCCGATGCTGGCAGCGCGCGGACAACTGCTTGGCCACAACCACTCCTATGTCATTTCCACCATAAACATTACAAAAAGCATCCCTGTGCAAAAAAAAAAAGAGCACATACGCGTGCGAAGCAGGGGAGGAAATGGCCAGTGCACATAAGTGTGCGTGAACAGTGGCTGACCGAGCTACTTTAGGTTATTTGTAATTCTTTATAAAATAAATTAGATATCTTTATTTATATTAGTATGAAAATATTTTATAAAATGAATTTAAATAAAATTTACATAGTTAATAAAATCCTTTTAGCATTAGGATTTCTAGATAGTAAAATATTAATTAAATTAAAGTTAAAAGTTAAAAAGAAAATAGGTAATTAAAATATAAAATTAACTAAAAATAATTAAAATAAGAAAATAGTAATTTCATGTTTCATATCAAATGCTTTCATAATGAACCTAAGGATGAAATAATAAAATAAATATATTATGGAATAAGAGGATGGTCCTAAGAATTTAGTGGAACAATTAATACAATAACTAGAATGATAAAACAATAAATTCAAATTTTTAGTGTAAAATCAACTTCTAACCAGTTTCACACTACCAAACATAATTTTTAAACTGACAATTGGATTCAGAATAAGTTTTACAAAGAGTTTTATAACATAATAATTTATGGTATGATAAAGTTTTAGGATAATTAGATTTCGAAAAGGCTACACAAAAATATTGCCCACCAAACAAAAATTTAAAAGAGCTTATTAACGGTAAAATGGTCAGTTTAAATTAAAAGCTATAAAAGTCAACCTCTTCTACCGTAATTTTTTGGTAAAACTATAAATAAAGATAAGAAAGAGGAGAGAATCGCGAGAGCTAAACATAATAAATCTTCATAGAAAAATTGTAATTGGATAAGCTTTATGAGTCTACCAAGCAAGGAAATTAAGTGAGTGTTTGACTTTGTTGTGGCTTCTGCGGTTGAGGTACACCGCAGAGTCAAATCATTTGATAAATTTTGTTCCATGTTTTTAATAATTGTCCGACCCATAAAACCGAGGTTTGAACATTAGTTTACAAAAAGCATCATTTTGATGCTTTTCGCCCAAAACACACAAACAATACTCACCATATTTTCACCCTTTGCTATTTTTCATGCACGATGGGGAACAATATTAACAGCAACCCTTCCATCTCTCTCGGTGTTAGCACCGACATAATCACCGAACAACAGCCACCCTTGGCACCAGCAGGACCATCAACAACTCCCTCTCTCTTTGTCGTAGTTTTCTCTCTAAAAAACAGTCATGGATACAACCCTCTCTCTCCTCCTGTAGCAGCAATCATCAACGAGCACCAGCAACTGCTCCTTCAGCACCGACATTCTCTCCTCTTCATCGGCAAGACCTGCAGCATTTCAGTCTTCTCCCACAGCTCCGACGTCAAGCAACAGCAACAACAGCTCAACCCAGCAACAACCTTTTGACACTTCTCCCGGCTATCATTTCCGACGCCACCACCACAGGAAGAACCACCTCGGCCTCCTATACCCGACGACATCGGAAGGTGAGCCTCTCATCATTATCGGTCAACCACCCTGCCACTGTTCACGTAACACGCGAACAGTGCAAAAGTGAATTAATTCATTTTGCACTGTTCACGCAACACTGAATAGTGCAGCAACCTGATTTGCTGTTTTTTTTTTTAAATCTTGGGTTGGACCTCCTCTCGGCCCAGCCCAAGTCCAGCAAAGTTGGGCCTTTTGCCCTAACTGGGCTGGGTCGACCCATTTAGTTGAGTCATACCCAATCTGATTTAAAAAATATATATATTTAAAAAATAATAATAAAAAAGTGTAGATAGAGATCAACCCTGATGAAAGAGAAAGACACGTGACTTCGTTTTACTCCATACCCTTATTGCTTTTCGATTGATTATGGGTCAGGAAATTGAGAAGATCAACGGAGCTTTGGATGAAATTCAGAAACTTGCAACTGGATTTTGCCTTGGAATTATATCTGTACAACATGTAGATAGAGATCTTGAAACTCAGTATGGATCGCAAATGTTGTTCCTCGATCAAATAGTCAGGGATTGCAGAGGCCTTCACGTATGAATTTAGTTCGTGATGGAATTGCAAGTAGTTTGATTAGAGAATTAAAACAAGTGTCTAATTTAATTGAATTTTTAATTATATTTTATTATTATGATTATTAAATCTACAATATTAAAAAAAAAAAATGTGTGTGTGTGTGTGTGTTCTTTAAAATAATTTCACAAGTTGACAACAATATGAAAAGCATGGTAACCAAACACACGAAACTACTTTTCATTAAACTTCAACTTAACCACAATTTTAACCAAACACTTCAATTTCAGATATGAACTGCAGTTAAAAGTATTTTTCATGAAATTATTTTTTTAATCATAACCACAACAACAACCACAATATCAAACATGCCCTAAGCGAGGGAGAGTAGAAATTAGGGTTGTAGCTCAAGACAAAAAAGAAATTGGTTGGCTTTTGTAGTCTTTTTTATTGTCGGGTACGAAGTTTTAATCTTATTTAAACAACTTTGAAGGGAAAAATAGATTTAATGCATAATTCCTGGATTTCTAAATTAGGATTCTTAGGAGAAAATTTGAAGAAAATATGAAATTGATGTAGTTTAATGTAATTGTGAAGAAATAGATAGTAGAAAATATAAAATAATGATTAATTAAAGAGAAAATGAGTGTTTTAGAGAGAGCTAGGCCCGACCATTTCGGATTAAAATAAGGAACATGAAAATTTAATAAATATTTGTGTAATTATATGTAATTAATGTATTGATGTATTTTTTTATGAAATGAAGGGCATCTATTTATGAATGGAAAAAAAATGGAATTTATGATTTAATTGATTTGAGAATTTGAAATTTGTATGGAAGATTAAATTAACTTTTTATGGTGAATGGATCACAAATAATATGTTGTTTCTACTACTATATTGTGAATGAACTACTATATTGTGAATGACCTACTCTGCAACATGAGACCATTTCATGTGGTTAAATATCAGTTAAGTGTTGAATACCTTAAAATTAAAATATTATTTAAATTGTAATTGTAGTTTTCTCTATAAATATATCTTGATTTAATTTGAAAAAAAATTAAACAATTGGAGAAATAAATTATCATGATTAATGGACTAGTGTGCCCAACTAATCGACAATTGAAGAAACTAGTTTTCTAGTT
Source organism: Salix udensis (assembly GCA_029204005.1). Lineage (NCBI taxonomy): Eukaryota > Viridiplantae > Streptophyta > Magnoliopsida > Malpighiales > Salicaceae > Salix > Salix udensis. The sequence continues at coordinate 4,808,380 of CM055029.1, read as the reverse complement.
ATTATTTAGTGTCTTGATTAAAGTGTGATTAAATAATTGGGATAATAAAATAAATATCCAATTTGGGCTAAAGAGGTCATTTGTATGACTCTTAAATCATACTAATTGTATAGATTTGTAAGGTTAATGGTAAAACAATAATAAAAAATTTGTTTAGAAATTGTTGTTGTAAATATGTAGAAGAGATAATATTAAATAATCATTTTATATAAAGCTAATTGTATTTGATATTAAATAAATCTCTGAGTACCTCATAATACTGTGTCAGGTAACAAATCATGTATTTTTATTTGTTTAATCAAATGATGTAAATAGAAAAATATAAAAATCTTGAATGGTTAGACAATGTTGAACTTTTTATTTGCGAGAACTGTTTAATCGATAACTTGATATTGAAAATTTTGAGGAAGTTTGCTGAATTTTTTTTAAAATATTGATAAAAAAATCTTGTACTTTCAATAATAATAAAATAAGTATACATGGAAAGTTGTGTTAATAAAGTTGTATTGTTACATAAGCGTTACATAAATTTGTATTGTCATATACCTTTAGATTTTCATATTCTCTCATATATGCTCATTATGTCATTTTTTTAGACAAAAATGCACTACAACCACTAAAATAAAAATTAATTTTGAAAATCCTTGAAAAATAAATATTTAACATTTAAATACATGATAAAATCTTAGAAAAATCCATAATCAATGAAAACACTAAAAAATCTAGAAAGAAATAAAAATCTAAAAGATATTAACAACTTGTAAAATCTAAAATATGAAAAAAAATGTTATAAAACCTCATAAATAGAAAATATCTGATGAAATAAGTTTGGAAGACATGGTTTTTCAAATTTTATGTTTATCATGGCTTGTTTTAACTTTCTTGAGATGTTTCAACTTCATACATTTCAAGGTGTTAATGATATTTTTTTGGTTGGGTTTTTGAAGCTTGTCAGAATAATTTATTATTATATATTTATTTTTATAAATTTAAAAAGAAAGAAAGCAAGAGGGTGTACAAAAGAAAATATCAAGCATATAATAATAATAAACTCTTTAAAAAATGATACAACCTAATAAAAAAATGATATGAAAATATTAAAATAACAATTATTGGGAAATTTGCAAGAAAATAACCGGTCGGTTGCGAGCGTTCTCTTACAATTCGAAGATTAAATCGGGCGGCATGGACACTGTCTCGCGCGACTCCGCTCTGTCATATGTACTTACCCAGCGGATTTTTCTTCTTTTACAAGTCGAAGAAAAGTACTTCTTCTCTTACACAATCATAGCTTCTCCAATTTCCGACGAAGATGGCTGGCGGTTTATTGGAGGACATGGTTCCCCCCCACCCCCCCCACCACAACAGTACTCAACAGGTAACTGCTTCTGAGCTTACAAATGTTGTTGGGTCTACGGAAAGACTTGTTTACCGTTTCTGCTTATATTATCTTCAATGATTGATCATATCTGGTTACCCTGTTCTTATGCAAGCTTCGTTGTTGGGTTTTTGATAATTTCTATGTTTGGTGTGATGGATGAAGAGCCGAGATGGGAATGAAAGGGTCCTTCCCGATGCCTCGCTTGTAATTTACAACCCGTCCTTTGCTTTTCCTTGTTTTTGGAATAACAAGATGGATGGGTCAAAATCCATAATTTTTCTTTTCCATACCTTCATTTTACGCGTAACCATCCTAGCAGTAATGGAAAGATGTCTTCTGAGGTTTAAGAATGATTGTGTGTTCGTTTTATACTTGTGCTTAGTGGTAGTTTCCTGTCAATTTTAACAAATTCATCCCACAAATTACTTTGCTTGATGGCAGTTGCGTCGCAATTTTAACAAATTCAAATTACTTTGCTTGATGGTAGTTTCCTCGCAATTTTAACAAATTCATCCCACAAATTACTTTGCTTGATGGTAGTTTCGTCGCAATTTTAACAAATTCAAATTACTTTGCTTGATGGTAGTTTCTCGCAATTTTAACAAATTCATCCCACAAATTACTTTGCTTGATGGTAGTTTCGTCTCAATTTTAACAATTTCAAATTACTTTGCTTGATGGTAGTTTCCTCGCAATTTTAACAAATTCACCCCACAAATTACTTTGCTTGATGGTAGTTCACTTTCTGTAGTTATTCATAGAGAATTGTTTGTGTTGTTACTAAGATGAATTTGTTGCATGGGCTCAGAGGAAGATAACATGCTGACAATGCCTCGACATATGGTGGTCCTACCAGGGGTATCACAACATGGAATAAATATTGCTGCAACTCCAGAAGATGAAAAGGAGAAGAAAAGAAAAATCGATGCCAAATATCGACTTAGTTGTAAGGTATAGCACTGTACCTTCTGGTCTTCCTCATAGAAGCCAAATATCTAGAGGAACCATGTTTTATATATATATTATCTTAATTTCTTTTTGGCAGAAAAGGAAAGAAGAGCTAGGGATTAACTTGCAAAAACTTAGGGAAGAAAATGCTCGGTTGAAGAGGGAGAAACAGATCTTGTTGGGAAGAAAATAATTCAATGGTTCAAAAATTGCAGTCAAAAGAAGTTGCAATAGGGAACCTTAAAAGAGAGATTGGCGACTCAAAGAGAGTGTTTTTCTAACCAAAAAGATTTGTTGGAGACACTGTCACAAGACCCTTTTGTGCAACAACTAATGGTGCATCTCTCTCTATCTCTATCTGTGTGTGTGTGTAGGGGGGAGGGGGCTTGGGGTGTTCTTTTACCCATCCTCTTAAAATTATTCACCTAAGCTAAGCTGATTTATTTGTTCGTATTGCATTGTTGTTTGGGCATTTGAATTAACAATTATTAATATGGCTCATTTAGGCTTGTTCAATTCTTCAGATTACATGAATTAGTTGATCTAGATATGAATATAGTGTCTATTGGTATTGATATAGTCTCAAAAGCAAATGGTGAATCTCTATGTATTACTCTATATTATCTATGTAAATCTGTGATGGTCTACCCATGAATGTTGATGGATGTTGATCCATCATTAATTAAGGAGAATACTGGGGATTTCATTAAATATAAGATACAATTGATGTCTTACTGCCTCAGTGTAGTCCAGTTATATGGTTGATGGTGAATCTGTATGTATACTTATAATATCTCTACAAATATTGGTGATCATGATGATATATTGATGAAAGGTGACAGATGTTGATCTGTCATAAAATTAAGGAGAAAGCTGAGGATTTTTAATAAATTATAAGATACACTTAATAGGAAACTATCGACCACTTTGCTTATATCTTCAGGGCTTGTTGCTAGGCTTCAAGCATGCTGCATAGATCCTTGTCTTTCTATTGTTACTATGATGCCTAATCAGGCAAGTCAATGTTAAGAAAACATTTCTTAAAAGGTAAGTAGGATGAAGAGGTTTTGTACTCCACCTCCATGTAATGTTAGTTCTAGATTGTCTTTACATATTTTGTAAATCAGATGAATTGCATCAGTTCCATGAGTTTGGTTTCAGGGTTTTAGTCCTGTCTCTATTGCCCTGGGTTTTTGGTTCAGCCATGCCAATCTATCTAGGACTATTTTCACTATCTGCCCAACTCAAACATTTGATGCATCTGTAGTTAGTTGAAGTGAAAATATAGCTTGAGGTTCTAGTGTTTCCATCACACTCACATTCTGATGTAAGATGATTTTTTCTAATGCTAGGTAACTGATTAGCTTTAATGATACTGGGTTGGCAAATCACATACTGATTTTGTTTCTTTTGAACGAATCCTTTGATTTACTTTCCATCTTCTTTGTACTGATAAATACTGGTACAGTGATTGCCATGCTAAAGACCATTGTCTAATATTGTTTTTTTCTCAATAAACTTGTGGATGCACATGTTTCTACCTTTAATAAGTTATTGAACTTCTGGATGACAATGCTTTCTTTACTCTTGTAGCTTGGACCTAACCATCTTGAGATGGTGCGGCTGGAAAATGAACGCAATATGTTGTGTCAAAATGGCAAGTGGGATAATTGGGCATCTGAAAGAGTAGAACTTTTGACTGAGATCGAGAAACTGAGACTGCGGAATATGATGCTCAAAATGCATAATCAAGCTTTAGTTGGCAAGATGCTGAACCAAAAAGACACTAGAAGGAAGCATGAGAAGGTACCAGTAATTATTTTGCAAAGATTATTTGCATAGTTTCATTCAAAAACTGTTTGCAAACTTTCTTCCTGTTTGCTAAATGTATTAACATAGTTTCCTTGTGCCTAGTTTCTCAGCAAGCATAAGTGGTTTCCTAGCTGTTATTTTCAATACTTTTTTTTCTCTCTCGGATGTTGATAGGAACCTCAAGGATCCAAGTGTTTCCCAAGTGTTTCCCTCAATATTCACTCTCAAGCTCACTCAACCCTGAGAGAATTGTTAAGCAACTCTCGATATAACACTACAATCAAGCTAGATTAAACTACCTAACAATTACTAGGGAGAATTCTAAAAGATTCTGTATAATTCCATTGATAAAAAACTGTAGAAAATAAGGAGGAAAGGATATATAGGCTCGGTTCTGCCTTGCTCTATCATCTCTTTGGAGGATTCTAAATCAAGGAGGCCAACACATGCCAGCTCCTTTCAGTTATAACCACTTGGTACAACCCTCTAGAGCCTATCTCTTTCTAACAACCAAGGTACAAGCCTTTAAGCCTAAAACACATAAGTATGAGAAATTAAACAACTGAGGGGTCTTAACATTCCCCCCCCTCTCAAAGCACCTTGCCCACATGGTGGGGGTAATCTTCCTTAAGCTGGTGTAGCCATTCCCATGTTGCATCATCCCTTGAAGAACCTTCCCTAATGGGTGAGAACTTGAGTCACTTGTGGCAGCCTTTTTCTCTTCACAAGTCTGGTTTCCAAAATTGCCGCTGGTGTAGGAGCTAATTGGCCTAATGCATCCACATGAGGTAGTTTGGGAATTGGGATGATAGACTGGCCAATCTTGGCTTTGAGTAAAGCCACAAGGAACATGGGATGAATGCAGGCATCTTCTGGTAACTCTAACTTGTATGCAACCTTCCCCACTTTGGCCAGCACCTTGTAAGGACCATAGAACTTAGGACTTAGCTTCCCAAGCTGCTTGTGCATGCTTTTCTGCTTGAAAGGTTGCTTTTCTGCTTGAAAGGTTGGAGCCTTAGGTAGACCCAAATCACCCACCTCAAAGAACCTCTCTTGCCGATGCTTATCTGTCTGCATCTTCATTCTATCCTGGGCAGTCTTTTAAGTTGTCTAGTAACAACTTCTTAACCTGCTGCCCTATGCTTCAATAATTCCTCAATGGCAGCCACCCTTGTAGTACCTGGAACAAAATCTAGTAATTTTAGGGGGTGAGTACCCATACAAGGCTTCAAAGGGTGTTAGCTTATGAGAAGTATGGAAGTTGGTGTTAAACCAAAATTCTGCCAAGGCCAACCACTCCACCCATAAACTTGGTTTATCAGCTGCAAAGGCCCTCAAGTATTGTTCCAGACTTCTGTTGACCATTTCTGTTTGGCCATCAGTCTGTGGGTGGTAGGCTGAACTCATGTCTAAATCCACCTCTTGTTGTCTAAATAACTCCTCCCATGAACAGATTAGTAAAAACAAGATCTCTATCACTCACAATGGAAGATGACATCCCATGTAGCTTGAAGATGTGCTATAAGAACAAACTAGCCACCTTGGAAGTTGTGTAGGGATGGGCTAATGCAATGAAGTGAGCATATTTGGTGAATCTATCCACTACTACCAAAATCACATTCTGCTTGTGGGAATTTGGCAGCCCTTCAACAAAATTCATGCTGATAGAATGCCAAGACCTGGGAGGGATCGGAAGTAGCTGGAGTAAGCCAGACATCTTGTTGGTTTCAGTCTTGATCCTTTGGCACACATCACAACTCTTTATATAAGCTTTGACATCAATCTGTCCTTGCCCTATGAAGGGTCTTTAAGTAACCCGAATGGCCTCCAAGTGGGCTGTCATGGACTAAGGCTAACACCTTAGTCTTCATAGTACTCTGCTTGCCCAAGGAAAACCTGTCTTTGTATAGCAACAACCCATTTCTCAATGAGAAGTACCCTTCCTAGCCTCCTTTGTCTTGCAGCCTCATTATCAATTCCTTGGCCTTCCCATCTTCCTCATAACTCTTTTTTAACTCTTCTAACCATGTAGGTGATGGAAAAGAAATAGCCAACAGGCTGCCTTGACTATTGGCTTTCAAACTAGCTGTTTCCTTTTTCTGCTTCATTCTTCCATGTTGTGTCTTCCATTCTTGACATGGCATCTGCCACTCTGTTCTCCTTTCCCTGCTTGTACTCTACCAGGAAGTTATAGCCCAACAACTTGGCTATCCATTTTCTGCTGCATAGGAGTGCCCACCCTCTGCTCCAGGATGTGCTTAAGACTTTGTTGGTCAGTTTTGATCACAAAGACCGTGGCAAATAAGTATGGTCTCCACTTCTACACAGAAAGTACTAAGGCTAAGAGCTCCTTCTTATAGGTGGATAGGAACAAATTCTTCCCCTTCAAGGCTTGGCTGAAATAAGCCAAAGAGTTTGGTGAAATGAGGTAATGCTAGAACTGGTGGTTGGCTTACTGCCCTTTTCAGGTTCTCAAAGGCTTGTTCAGCCTTGTAACTCCAATAGAAAGCATCCTTCTTAAGCAAGGCAGTAAGAGAAGATGCAATTTGACCATAATTCTTAATGAATTTTCTGTAGTAGCCAGTCAAACCAAGGAAACCTCTCAATGCCTTGAGGCTCTTAGGCACTGGCCATTGAACCATAGCTTCAATCTTCTTGGGATCGGTTTTGACTGCCTTCACCTTGAAATAATATGCCCCAAGTATTCAACTTCTGGGGCAGCAAACACACACTTGCTTCTCTTAACGTATAGTTGCTTATCTTCTAGAACTTGTAGCACTTGATTAAGATGGTCAGCATGCTCCTCACGACTCTTGCTGTAGACTAGTATGTCATCAAAAAACACAAGTACAAACTTTCTTAGCATGGGCCCAAAGACCTCATTCATCAAGGCTTGGAAGGTGGCAGGAGCATTGGTGAGGCCAAAAGGCATCACCAAATACTCATAGTGTCCCTCATGAGTTTTGAATGCAGTCTTCTCAATATCACATTCCTTCATTCTGATTTGATGATAGCCAACCCTTAGATCAAGCTTAGAAAACACCCAAGCTCCTTGTAGTTCATCCAGCAGCTCATCAATTACATGAATTGGAAACTTGTCCATGATTATGGCATTGTTTAGCCCTCTATAGACCACACACATCCTCCATGTGCCATTTGCCTTCTTCACCAACAAAATAGGAGATGCAAATGGTGACAAGCTTGGCCTTATACACCTAGAGTCAAGTAAATCCTTCACAATTTTCTCAATTTCAGTCTTTTGATAATAAGGGGTACCTATATGGTCTTTGGCAATTGGGTGGGACTCATTCCTTTAGCAAAATCTGATTCTCATGACCCCGTGTTAGGAGGCAGCCCTTTAGGTTCGTCAAAAAGCCTTTGGGAAGGCATCTAACAACTCCTGCATAGGTGCTTCTCCTCCCTTTTGGATGGCAGCCAAGTTAGCAGGCATGATTTGTAATAGCAGGCCTTTCACAGCTCCTCTACCCTTGCACTCTTTGCTTCCATGGATTAAGGACTTGGATTCCTTGAGTCCTTGCAACCAAACCTGTTTCCCTTCATATAAGAACCCCTATGCACAGCTTCTTGAAATCCCAACTGATCATTCCCAATGTACTCAGCCATTGGGTCCCCAATACAATTTCACATCCTCCCAACTCCAATAGATTGAAATTTAACCTTCATATGGAGGCCTTGCATGATGAATTTCACTCCCTTACACTCCCCTTTTTGTCCTAATAACTCGACCATTAGCTACCCTTACCCCAAATCTGTTTGTTGCATCCACCTCCAGCTTATGGGAAGCAGCCAACCCACTGTCCATGAAATTGTGGGTGTTGCCAGTATCTAGCAACACCATTGTTTTCTGACCACTTAGAACAGCAACTACTCTCATGGTTGAGGGAGAGGAATTTCCCAACAAGGCAAATAGTGTAATCTCCCCTTGTTCTTCTTCCAATTCTACTTTCCCTTCTTGCTCAATTTTTGCCTCAAGGTCCTTTTCTTCTTCTGCTACTTCCTCCATAGAGTATAATTTCAAAGGAGATTTGCATTTGTGTCCCATGCTCCACTTTTCATCACAATGGTAACACAAGCCTTTTCCTCCTTCTTTCTGACATTTGCATAGGAGTAAGCCTATGTATAGCCACTGGAGGTTTTGGATATGAGGGCTTCAGATCACTCTTGGCATTGGTAGCTTGTTGGGAGCTAGTCTATCCCTAAGTGCTTCTAATTGGCTCAAAGCTGGGCCTAGAGCTTCTCTTCATAGTAAGGAGATATTCCTCTTGGATTTTGGCCAAAGAATAGGTAGCCCCCTAAACTTCTAGGATTTTGCATCTTTACTGCCAGCCTTATCTCATCTTTTAAGCCACTCATGAAGCAACTCAACTTATGCATGTCAGATAAGTTCCTAATTCTATTGCTAATAGATTCAAATTGATCCTTTATATGCAGCAACAGTATGTGTATGCTTAAGCTTAGTCAATAATTTCCATAGGATCATCATAAGTAGCATGGGCCAAACCTAAGCATAATACCTCTAGCAAACTCATCCCAATTCGCTATGTCATGCTCACTATCTTGAAACCATATTAATGCCTCATCATCTAAATTGTAAGAAGAATGTAATACCTTTTCATTTTTTGAAGTTTGATAGTATTGGAAGAACTGAATGGCTCTAAATATCCAAGAAGTAGGGTCCCCACCCTTGAATCGTGGAAATTCCAGCTTCATCATCCTATGCTCCCTTGGTGCTCTTTGGGTGATGCCACTGACCTTGTTCTAGATCTGGCCACTATAAACTTTCTGTTTAGAGGCCCTTGCCACTACTACTGCCTCACTTGATCAGCTCTTCCTCCTCCTAGGTCAAACCATGGTTTCTCAAATGCATCTTGAACTCAATGAGGATGCTTGGGTTTCCTCAAATGCCTCTTGAACCCAATAAGGGTGCCTGGGTTCTTCAAATGCATGGGGCTTTCTTGCTGGCTGAACATGGTTGTCAGCCCTTTGGTATGGTTTCTGGTTGTCTCAAGTACTCCCTTCCAGCCCCAATCCCATCCTCATTTTGGACAAATTGGCCACCATATCCCCTTGGTAAACCCCAATCCATGCCATTCCTTTCTTGTTGGGTGAAGAGTTGCATCCATGTGCTGCCTTCTAGCCCTGGGTTCAATTGCTTCCCCAATCGGCATACCCATCCTTGGCAGGACTGGCTGAGGGACTGGCTGAGGCTAAATCCCAAGATAAGGAGGTCTCCCTGGCATGGCAAATCGTGTTTCAGCCCTATATGGGAGCAGCTTGTACCTCTTGATCATCACCATGATTAACCAATACTTGATCACCTCCTATGATCTGCTCCTGAGGCCCATTTGGTGGTGTTTCCTGTGGCGCGGGAGGTAACCTCTCTTCAATCAAAGCTAAGAGAGCTTCAAATTTAGCTTCCACTCATTCTCATCGATTTGTTGCTACATTGTTCTTGCACTTCCTTGAACTCTGGTTGGGGAAGCTTCAAGAACAGCTCCTCATCGTGTTTCCACCATGGTTCGTAGGCAGGCTCTGATACCAAATGATAGGAACCTCAAGGATCCAAGTGTTTCCCAAGTGTTTTCCTCAATATTCACTCTCAAGCTCACTCAACCCTGAGAGAATTGTTAAGCAACTCTCGATATAACACTACAATCAAGCTAGATTAAACTACCTAACAATTACTAGGGAGAATTCTAAAAGATTTCTGTATAATTCCACTGATACAAAATTTGTAGAAAATAAGGAGGAAAGGATATATAGGCTCGGTTCTGCCTTGCTCTATCATCTCTTTGGAGGATTCTAGATCAAGGAGGCCAGCACATGCCAGCTCCTTTCAGTTATAACAACTTGGTACAACTCTCTAGAGCCTATCTCTTTCTAACAACCAACGTACAAGCCTTTAAGCCTACAAACACATAAGTATGAGAAATTAAACAACTGAGGGGTCTTAACAGATGTTCAAGCACGCAAATCAGAAACCACAAACACATGTATATTTCTCATGCATTATGCTGTAAAATAAAAATTTTTCACGACATTTCAGCTGGCTTTGCTGACAATGGTGGTAATCATTGCTTTGTTGGTTTCAATTTATTATTTTGAAATACGTGATTTGATGAACTTCTTTTCTTTGATTATGCAACTTGTAAAGCCGTTTAATTGAAACAGTTTTAAGAGACTTGTAATGAAATGTGGCTCGCAACAGGCTGGCAATATTCATATTTAACAATTATGACTAATCTGAAGATTATATATATATATCTAGAATGTCTCTGTGTCATTTCATACATCTAAATGTTTGAATTTCTATAAACTTACATGGAAGTTGCATTGGATTAGTGATCTTGTACCTGAAATCGTCACTCTCCCTCTTTTTATTGCAGTAGCCATTCACAACCGAGAACAGTTGGCCTCTAGATTTTTTGCTGAGGGCTCATACTGATGACTGTGCTTGTGTGTTCATGCAGGATATATAGAGGCAATTCCTTCTAAAATGGACCATCAATTTGCTGATGTGGTGGTCAGGGGTTAGAACCAGTTGTCAATAAATTATTTTCTAGATGTTCACTGTCTTTGTTGAACTGCCACAATTGATGAATGTGTTGACCATTATTCTATGCTTACGTGAATTTAGACGGGGATGTTAATAACCCGACTGCTTTAGGTAGCTTACTTGAACACTCTTAAAAAGTTTTTTAGTATATTTTTCCTTCTCATAAAAAGTTTCAAGTTTCTAATTCCTCTGGGTAATAATAACAAATAAATAAAAAACAATCTACTATAATCTGTCCTGCTGTTAATGCAGTGCAGGGTGATTGGTTGATAAAAGAAATCAAATCCCACCGATAAGATGTATGAATATTTCTGCTGGGTGCTATCAAATGTTTCTGGTTTTGGCATGCCCAGAGGAATATGTTTTTTATTATTCCTTTCGTCGATGCTTTATCTTGGTTTATGGCAAGAAATGAAAGAGGAGCACAAAATAGTGAAGATGTTTGCTGTAGAAAATGCTGATGATCCAGGCTTGAAAACGGATCATTAACAAGGAAAAACATTAAAAGTAATTATAAGAAAATGAAAAAATACTCAAGATTTTAAAATCTATTCAAATACTATATGAGAATAATTTGTTATGAAATTAGGGATTCTTAGTCTTTTTATTTGGGCTTCTTCACCTACAAAATTACTGGTAATATTGTGTGTTAATGACATGTTTTTTAGTGCGGGCTCAAAATGTTTCTCAATATTCAAACCCAATTCAAATTTTTTTTTCCCTACAAATAATATTATCATAACTAGCAATATTAATAATAAAGTCAAAATTTTACTAGTCTATCATGCCCTTAGTATGAAAAAGCTTTGTGTTGTTATATCGCATCATTAGCTTTTAGCATCAATAGCAAACATCTTACCATATAGGCCCACTCATATTCACCCTTGTCATTAGGTTCCCCGACATTCCTCTAAATACAGTTTTATTCTTTTTTCATATTTTTCATCCTCATGTTCATCCACGTTTGTAAGCCTCCTCTTAGGATATTGATTGCTTATATAACACTTTATATGAGACGGCTTGGTACAAGGACCATCTTTTTTGTATCTGTTTTTCTAGTTATCCTGGTCATGAATTTCTTATGGCCTATTTTTATCATAGTAGGTGCCTACAATAACTTGCTTGGATTGATTGTTTGTTCATGGCAGCTTACCCCTTCTCAATAAGAGTAAATCAAAGCTACGTGATAAGAACCTTTCTTTCATGATCAAATCTCATATTGGTTTTAGTTCACGTACATATCGAACTTCTTTGCCATCATTTTTCATGGAGATTTTTCCCTCTTCTATTTTGTTTGGAAATTACGTCCCACTATAACCATCTACTCTGCATGAGATTTAGGTTTTAAGAGAATTGAATGGGGTATTATCAATTTAATGTCTTTCAGCATTGGACAAAATGCCACGAAGTATTTAACCAAAAAAAACTTACACCAACACCATTCAATCCCGTGGTGCTACTTTCTCTGAGCCTCGATTTTCCCCAAAGATTCTTCAGCTTGAGCCTCCCAGCATTCGTCTGATCCATATCAGAAACCATTCCCCTTGTACGCTGCTTCAACTTTGTTAATTCTCACATTGCTGTCTTCATTGTCCCAAAAAAGGTAGCCAGAAATAAATGAAAAGGGACTTTATTGTTGCGCAAAAGGGACAAAAGTTAATAAATCCAAGCGGGCAAATGGGAGCTAAAACTTTATTGTTACGCAATAGTGAAGCAAAGGAGAGAGGACTAGGTAAAAGAAAAGGAAATGTGTCATATACATATACATATACATATATATATATATATAATCTCCCAATAGAAACTTTTAAAACATCTTGATTTGCAAATCTTTGGTTTGAGAAACCAAAGCTGGAGATTGAGGCAAACAGAAACAAAGATACAAACAGGGGAGAATTATTCACTGTCACATTGAGTAGCGACAACAACAGAGGTCAAGCTATTAAAGCATACAGGAAGTTGTACAATATAGAACTACGTTCTCAATTTCTTGAAATATTCATAAATTACTGAAAAGTTACGAGGATGAAAAAAATGAGGAAACGGGAAAGAATAGACTGATATAACTTTCACCAGCACCAGCTCCAAAGCCAATTAGTAAAACAGATTCCCGAGATACTTTCAATATTGATGCACTTTTAGTCCTACACAGCAATGGCACAACAAATAGTCATACTTTCAATATCCATGCTCTTAAGAGTAATGAATTTACACATAAGACAAAGCTCATGTTAGATGAGGTTCCAGAGCATAAAATTGACCAAATCCATTTGCCTCACTCTCACCGAAGAACATATAGGTAATGCAGGTAAAGGCAACACATCTTATTTTACCCACAAGTGCTCCCTATACATGAAACCAGTGTTTGTTTCTTTGTCCCAATTTTGTGGTGCACATGAATCTACAGTGAGAAGAGGAGATGGTGATACTGGAAATACTCTCAGTTTCCACTCGGCATCTTTTTGCTCAAGGAATGAAAAGGGACCCATAGCCACCAACCTTGGCACACTAACACATTTAAAAAGGGAGGAGGAAGGTTAGTCTTAATGGGAGACAAAGAGGAGACAAAGAGGAGACACTGAACCACAGAGAGGGGGAGAATAGTCTTCAGGAAAGGCAAAGAGGATACTCCAAACCAGAAAACAAGAGCGAATAAGAGAGGAAAGATTTGTCAAAAAGAGTTTAATGGAGATCATAATGATTATGATGATGAAAAAATAATCTAGCTAGAGGCTTTTTAGAGAAGGCAGCACATGAAAATGGAAAGCTATGAGCATTGAAGCAATGAAATCTAAACGATGTAACTAGCTACAAGTACCTTTGCTATTAGATTAATCTAAGTGTTGCCCATGGCTTTTGCTCATAGAATGCAGTCGAAGGAGCTTTTGACTAGGAGTTTGGTGATCATCCTGCAATAACATATTTATGACATGTTAACATCAAGCACCAAAGAAATGAAAAGGAATCCATGAAAACAAAGATGACAGCACTCATGTCAGTTTAGGAAAGGCTGATACTTTCCCATATTGGGAGCAGCAGAGAGGAGGTGATGCAAGCAGCAATAAACACTGGTATTAATATCTTTATAGCACATGAAAATCTAACCTCACATCACATGCCCTTTTACAACAAAGGGTAATGAGGAAATGCAATCAGAAGATTGTGCAGTTAGGATCAATATTAAATCTGGATAGCAGGTAGGAAACTTGCATCACAATAAGAATCAATGACTGTCCACCATATAGAAGAATGTTACATTATCACCAAAAATCCAGCAAAAGGTCTTGTTATAAATGAAGACTCAAATGACAACTGGAAAAAAAATATCACATGGACAAACAAGTTTGATAATGGAATTTGACCCAAACCCAACATTTTTCATCTTAGGGGTGTTTGGCCCAGTGTTTCAACCAGAACCAATATTTGATGTTTTTTTTGCCTCAAAATAATTGTGTTTTTGGATAGTTTTGATATGCTGATGTTACAAAATAAAAAATACCATTTCATTGCATTTCCAGAGTGCAACATGTTCAAAAGCAACCTCTACCACTGTCTCAAACACCCCCAAAAAAGTATGAACATAAGTTATTTGTTACTTATACCACGAATACTACTAGTCCAGTTTTTTTCTATTTCCCTGCATATTTGAATAATATCTCAAGGTTATAATGAATTGTTTGTCATTGCATTGTCCTGTGGCACAAAGTTACACATAATTTTGTACATTGTTTCAAAAAAACAACAACAGATTGGTCACAAATTTTTAACAGAAACTGGGAAATAGATTTGAACATCCAGAACTAGGGAGATTGCTCCATTAAGTTACCAATCAAGAGTACTTTATTTAATTCTGCTAAAATAGAAAAGAATTTCATAGTATCTCTAACCTTATACAAAGAAGCAGCTGACTCGGACTGTACAGTTTGAATTGGCATAGTCCCCAAGGACCGTAAAGCATCCAATGCATCCAAAGTCAGCTGCCACCCACAGAGCGCAGCAGTATCAGCATTGCTTCCAGAACCACGACTACTACAGCCAGCAGCAGCAACATTTCCATTAACCCATGGGCAGAACTTGTTGTGATGAATAATTGGATCAAATTCTACAGTTTCTTCATAATTGCTTTCACCTTTCAGAGGCCCTGAGAATCAAGTGCTGTGAATAACACAAGGACAATAGATGGAAGAGCACAAAGAAGTAACATCTTCAAAATTTTAAATTGCCACGGATGGATGCTTTCATTTTATGTAATGAGAAAGAGCAAGGAGAGATATCACAGAGAAGTTCTCATCTCCAGAGTTAAATGTGTAGCGCATAAACCAGGGAAATAAGAACAGAGGGCCACAGTATCAAAAGACTCTTGATCGTTTATACCACCTCAAAGACTAAATAGTAGTGTGAGCCAGTGCCAATCAGCATCAAACCTCATTCCATCTAATCCCTTGTTTCAATGTAGACCACGCAATACAGGGATCATGATTTTAACAACCAATAATGACTTGGTGATGAAATTCGTTCCAGGTCAGACAGGAAAGTCAGCCAACAATGAAAAAAGAGAACCATGTCATAGAAATATTATGAACATGAACAGTTCATTCATCTTCTTACAGCTATTATAAATAATAACTTAACAGTTACAAGCAACAAGCTAAACTGCAGGGTAAATCCATAAGGCTAGAAAATCACGGTCAAGAACCCACAACTATCATGAACAGCATCAGATGGATTTATGGGCTCAAAACATCCCACTCAATGGAACATAAGATTCAGTAGAATTTTTTGTTTGTTTCCAAAGTGGCAAAATTTCCAAAGGCTGACAGGAAAAGAAAAGATGCAATTATTTGTATCTCTCAGAAGTCAAGGCATGCAATCATGATTTCCAAACCCACCCTCAAATTATAAACACCTTCAGGTTACCTGACACTGCATGACTAGTTTCAGCTCTTAGCCAGCACTGTGCTAATTTCATAAGCCTTGAAATCGTTTTCTATTTAAGATGTTTTAGGTAAAAGAAATATTTCATGATGAATTCACCAATTTGTCACTGGATTTTGCAAACAAAACATACTTGTTATCAAATTTTCATAACAGATGCAATGATGCCCTGGAACTGTCAAGAGATAAATGGGACAATATGAATGTCATCAACAAAGCAAACATCTCATACCATTTAGAAGAAACAAACACTAAATTGTTGGAGGATTAAAGTTGAACACCATGACAGGATACGTGTTCTAGAAAGAGGATTTTGATTTTGTACTTCAATAGCATAGAAATGCTAGTCAAACTACAGTAATGTTGTAAATGCTATGGCATAGTATTTGTAACAGACTAAACTATCTTAATCAATGAGGCATAAAACACTTTATAAGTCTTCCCGAAACTAAACTACAGGCTTATATCAATCAACATTTTAGTTTATTCTTCTTTTCCCACTTTCTCCCACAGCAAATTCAGATCCCAGAGTTTCCAGCTACATCAAGCTATATAGGAGTATCAACACCAGAAGAGGAAATAAAAGGGGGGATAAATAGAATAGCAACAAGAAGGGGAGAGGCAGAACCATGTATTTCAATAATTTGTTCAGAACCCTTCATCAATTCTCTATTACTGTAAATGACCATTATTATTGTAAATGGGTTACATCCAAGCAATAACCAAGGGATTCATAACCCATGAATGTCAAAAAAAAAATGTTCAAGGTGCTTCAAAGAACATAATATGGAGCTAGACAGTGTGACTCACAGGTTTGAGATCCTGATATCAAATTGTAGATCAAAGCTCACTGGAAGCCAAGGAAATTCAGCTCCTTGTACGTTCTATATGATACAGTTATTACCAAACCCAATAACAAATTCCACTTCACAAGTAGGCACAATGCAAGGATATTTACAGCATTCTATAATAGAAGATCTGTCTGGAAAAAGAGGCATTCAGTATGATAGCTAAATAAAGGGTATTAAACTTACCTGTCCCCATTGGCTACTGCATAATCAGATTCAGTCCATGGGCAGTTGTTAACAGATGATGATTTTCCACCCTTTGAAACCCCTTTGGTGGTTGTTCCATAGCCTGAATAGATGTTTGCATTGCAAGACAGAGAGGGATGAGAGTTGTTATCTAATGCTAACTTGCAGCTTTGGCTTGCCTTTTTGCCACTTTCTACTGATTCAGCCTTTGTCGAACCATCTGTTTTTGAGCCACAGTCAGCTCTTTCCACAGATCGAGACAGCATCTCCTGGCTATCACCATGAGGATCTTCCCTATTTATTTCATTAGGAACAATCTCATCCATTAACCCAGGAGCAGATTCACCAGTCTGGCCTTGATTTTCAGCATCTTCTATTCTGGGTTCCAAGTCCCCAACAACACTATCTGCTCTGTGCACAGAAACATCAGCCCCATGAATTTCAGCTTCATGACTAGCACACATACCAACACTCCCTCCGCTAATCCCAAAACTAAAACCATCCCGTGCTTGAGCAGTAACTGTTTCTGCATTGAAAATTTCTTCACCATCATTTGTACTGCTGACACCCATTTCTCCAGGAGCTACTTCAGCAACAGGTTGGAAACAAATGCTTTGCTGGGCTTGATTGCTATTATTCAGTTCTGATGTCTCATTCATATCCAGGTTGCCATATGTACTTGAAGAGGGGAAATGCACATCATTAATATCTCCAGGGTGATTCTCAACACTATCCATAGAGTCATCATCAGCACCATGACAAACTGTATCCATTGCAATAACAGAAGATGCACGTGTTGAATCTCTAGCCGATGGGATCCCAGCAACTTGATCACTTCCTTGGCGAAAAGACGCAGCTCTGTTCCCATCAGCATAGACTGAATGGCTAGGACCAGCACCAGATGAATCTCTGTGATATGGTGAACAATATGTATCAAAAAAATCTGAATCACGAGCACGTTTTGAAGGCCCTGCTGAAAATTGTTGCCCATCTGTGACTTCATCGCCATCTCGATCAATGACAGTTCCCTCGATACTATCAGCTGGCTGCATCATCAATTGTGGCCTATCATCTGAACTTCCACCTATTTCCAAGCTCCGCTTACGAGAACTTGGTCCATTTGATTCATATGAAGCTGCATGCTCACCAACCTCACTTCCTGCAGGCTGACCAATCATTAAGTCCCTTCCCATGTCTGCATCAAGAGTATTCTCAGGCATTGTTGTTCGGCCCCCATGAGTAAAAGATAAACCCCCAGCAATTGTAAGATTCAAATCAACTTCTGAGTTCAGCAGCAATTTTCCCTTGTCCGTAGTTGCAACTTCATCACGGTCTTCAATCAGATCTTTCTCAGTATCATCAGCAGCAACCCAACCACTAATTCCACTGGCTGCACTTGCTCCACGTGTCAAAGCCATTTTCTTGTTTGTATCAGCAATATCAATGTCGTTGGGAGCAAAACGAGCAGGTCGGGGAACAGTCAAGAAATCCAATACTCTGACAGTAGCACCACATAAGCTACAATCTAATAAAGGTGACCTGGAATCACATCTAGAATCAGCAGCAAAAACTTTGTTCTTTCCAGTGTCATTTTTTGCAGAAGCAGAGTGTGCTTTCTTGCTTGGTCCAGGATCATGTGAAAGATGGACCTGGGCCTGTGCAGGGCCAATAGACCACTCATTTCGAGCTGATTGAGCAGAATGTTCTTCGCAATCTTGAACATTTGGAAGCCATCTTGGTTCCCATCCACATAGACTTATGAGTTTTTGGGCCTGCCAGAAAATACGAGTATAGTAAGATGTAATAGAGGTAATCAGCAGTACACAAGCATAGAATTTATAGCACAAAATAATGAATCTAACTTAACAGCAAGCAATAGAGCATAAGAGAATCATACCCGAGTATAGAGGCAGAATACTCCATCTCTAGTGATTTCGAGTCCTGCTGCGCAGTCTGTTTTGAAATCACCTTCTCCAGCGATAAAATTCTGTGATTGTGAAAAAAGGCGCTCAACCAGTGGACCCCGCGAAACCTGCATCAGCTCAATTGCAGATGCAGCAATGATGGGAAGAAGCTGAAATTGCAGGAGTCCATCACATCTATCTTTGTATCCTCCAATAAGGGCAGACTGAGGAGTTGGAGGGAACTGCACCAAGCTTTCTGGGCAGCTGTTTCCTCTCCAAGGACAGGTGGCTTGGTGGCCAACATCCAGCTGCTTGGCAAAAGCTTCAGCAGCACTTTCAACTTCATCCCAAAAATTGCAAAATAACAGAGAACAAAAAATATCATAATGTCAGCAGCAGGCAGTTGCTGTAATCCCTTAATTAATGATCAAATAAGCATTGTTCAAACAGGAAAAATGCAACGGGGACATGAACTGGTATTGCCATTAAATGTTAAAGAAACATGGAAAGACACAACATGTGGATGACATGCAAACCATGGCATTCCAAAGCTGGTATTGAAAAGACCACCCCAATTTTCTTGAGCATTTTAAAACGAAAATTTGATCACTACGAGCTTTATTTTATATGATCCATGTTTCTCATGATACAACACATGTCATGTCATAAGATGAATACATTTTTTGACGTGTTCCCTAGAAATGCTCCATTGTCTGACCAATTGGTTTTAGGTTCATCTTAACAAGTAAAGCAGAAGTAGCGCTGGCCCCCTAATTACTCTCCCCCTTTTACCTCTTTTATCTCCCTTTTACATTAAAGATTGAGAGAAAACAGGGTTCCTTGGCCAATGCATCCACCTTAAACCCATAATATCATGTCTTCCACATATATGTCTTCTAATGTTGAGAGATATAGCAGTTGAAGATTACAAAACCTGACCTTCAGCAGGGGTCCGTGAAGCTACTGAAACAAAAGTCATGTATGCACCACATGTTTCACATGCAATTTGATTAATATCAACGTTCATCCAGCCTCTCTGAGCACAAGCCAGTGAACTAGCAACCTGAAAGGCATGAGAAGAAGGAACGGTCAGATCCCTTGAGGAAACAAACGGATCAAGTTATAAAAAAAATAAAAATTGCAGCACCTTGGGCTTTGCAAACCAATTGGATGGCTTAAAAGTAGCCAAACGCCTCAACAGATCCCCTCTCTCCCATGGCCTGCAGGAAGGTCTAGGAGAAGAGCCGAGAGCAGAACCAGCAGCACTTGTGCTTAATGAAGTTGTCCATACTGACACTGCTTTTGAGTTGTTATTATTATAATTATGTCCCAAATTTGGTGGCGAGGATGCCCCAGCAGAGCTAACAAACAAAATTCAAAACCCTAATTTTTAATTAACAGAAGAAAAGGGAACAAAAATAGTCAAAAAAACAAACGGAGAGAAGAGAAGAAACAAACCTGGCAGCAGGAGTTGGATCCATGGTCCCTCCAGAGCTGATTACTTCTTCTCTCATTTTCTCCGAATTTTGTGTTTCGAAGAGGGGGAGAACAGTAGCGAAGCGAACGAACCAAAGTAAATACGAGTGCGCTCGCTGGTTGGCTGGCTGTTTTTTAAAAAAATAAAAAAAAGGGTCGCGAATATCCCGATTCCTTTTTTTTATCTTTTTGACAGGAGAAGAGATACGCGTCGTTCGCGTTTTGAGAGGGCATCGCAATCCCAAGCCGATTCCAATATTGCTCTTTATTATTATTTTGCCCCTTTAATATTGTTTTTGATACATTTTGTCCTTGTAAGCTGTAACGATAGCGCTGTTGGGGATTTTGTCCTTCCATTTTGTTATGTTACACATGGAAATAATCGGACAATTATTTTTTAACAAAAATAAAACAAGAAGAGGAAGAAGGGAAAATTTAGGACATGTTTGGTAGTGTGTTTATGATTATTTTTTATTTAAAAATATATTAAAATAATATTTTTTTTATTTTTTTAAAAATCATTTTTGATATCAACATTTTAAAAATGATTTAAAAACACCAAAAATATTTAATTTAAAGTGAAAAATAAAAATAATTTTTATTTTTATTTTTTATTTTTTTTAAAAGCGCTTTTGAAACACATTATGAAATAAGACCTTAATGTTGTAAGCAAGACCTCTCTCTCTCTCTCTCTCTCTCTCTCTCTCTCTCTCTCTCTATATATATATATATATATATATATATATATATATATATCCATGTACTCGCGCTTGTGTGCAACCTGAACTATATTTTCTTAAACATAAAAAAAATATTAAGAGTGATATTTTTTATAATACTATAAATTTGGGGAAAATAATAAATATGTGCAGAACTTTTGTGAAGAGCAATTTCTAATAAAATATATATATTTTAAATTAATATGAATTTATTTGTTTAACAGGTTTCAGTGAAATCACTAGCATAAAATTATCATTACCATTAAAAAAATCAGAAGAGTCAGATGACTTAATCATTGAATTCATTGTTTTATGATCGGTTCATTTAATAATTTAATTTAAATAAACACAATAATAAAAAATCCAAAGTTCAAGGTTAAAAATTTAAAAAACAAATAATTTAAAAATTATTTTACACAGGATGACATCATAAAAATACAAAGCAATAATTTTAATTTTTAATTTAAACTTGCAACCTAAGTCATGAAATTCAGCTAACATCATAAAAAACAAATAAAAATATTTTAAACCTCTACTTTCAATAAATCCAAAGTTGAAGGTTAAAATCGATAAAAAAATAAATCCATGAGACCGGGATAACACTATAAAAAATTGAAAATAAAATTTATGAAACTCAATTTCTTAACAAGTTATATTGAAAGATAAATTAAAAAATAAATATTGGGTTGTTGAAGGGTGAAATTAAACACACACACATATTGAATTAAAATATAAGAAATAATATTCCTTTTATGAGTGAAATGAAAAATTTAAAGATTATTATCAAAGCACCTGAAGCGAGACTTATTATATCCATATGAATTGTCCTTTAACAATATAGTGGTTTCCATCTTCGAAGAAACAATATCATAATAGGTTTTATCCACTTGAAAACAACAACACAGTGGTTTCCATCTTTCAGGAACACAATATCATAATGGGTTCTATAGATTATCAAGTCTAAAATTTAACAAATAATATACAAATTAAAAATACAAGGTGTGATGCACATACTTACCTTTTCTTATGATTGAGTGAGCTCCTTCAATAACTTCAGGCACCTTACATGAATAAAACAGGAGGCTGTTAGAGATTCAAGAACAATTTATAGAGCTCACAAGATTGATGAAAAATGCACCCTTTATTTGAGAAATCAAGGTTGTTTAAATACAACTTCTTACAAACAAAAAATAAGAAAAACTAGCCACTACTCCTATTATTTTTGTTGTGATGACCGTGGATCAAATCACCAGAATTGTGGCGTTAGAAAAGATCCACTTCTCAACCACCTTGACTGCCACAATCCTTAGCAGATAGGGTTTTATTCATGCACTACTTCTTCAACATAAACAACCCCCCCTAATATATCCTCCCCTAAACTGACCATGTTGTGTATTTGCTTAGTTTAATGTCTTCTTCTCTTGCACTCCTAAGAGCATCCAAAGTTTCATAAAGACTTCGAGTTTTAGTGGTTTGGTCATGATGTTTGCTATTTGTTCCTTGGTTCCGCAGTAGATGAGCTCTACTTCTCCCTTTTTGATAAGATCTCAAATAAAATGAAATCTCACATTGATAAGTTTTGTTCTCCCATGAAATACCAGATTCTTAGACAATTTAATGGATGAACTATTGTCACAAAACACAGTAATACACTTACAATAATCTTCTTCAATGCTATTTAGAACTTCCTTCATCCATATACTATGGCATTCACAAGTGGTGGTTGCTACATACTCTACCCAGTAGTTGATAAAGTAACTATCGATTGCTTTTTAGAGCTCCATGCCACTGCCCTATCTCCCATCATGAACACATACCCAGATGTATTTTTTTCTCCATCCATGTCACCTGCAAAATCACTATTCGTGTATCCTTTGAGGGTGTTATTCGAGCCTCTTTTGTAGAAAACACAAAAAATCATCGTTCCCTTTAAGTACCTGAGTATTCTTTTGTGGCTAATA
This sequence comes from Salix udensis, assembly GCA_029204005.1. NCBI lineage: Eukaryota > Viridiplantae > Streptophyta > Magnoliopsida > Malpighiales > Salicaceae > Salix > Salix udensis. The sequence continues at coordinate 4,785,633 of CM055029.1, read as the reverse complement.
GGTGTCCTCCCTTGGATGCAGCCATGAAGTTGCTTAGAAAACTTACTGCAAATATTGTATCAGGTCGAGTTGTCGTAATATACATAAGGTTGCTAATCAATTGCTTGTATTCGGTGTTGTTGATTTCTTCTTCTTTCTCTTGTGATGATAACTTAGTTCTTGGAACTATTGGATTATTAATTGCATTGCAATTTTCCATTCCAAACCTTGCAAGTAATTCACTTGCATATTTTTCTTAACACAAGAAAAATCTAGCATCTATTTGATGTATCTCAACACCTAAAAAATATTTCAACCTCCTTAGATCAGTCATATCAAATTTGGATTGCATTGAAGGTTTAAATTCTTCACATAACTTAACATTATTACTAGTACAAATTAAATCATCCACATAAAGACTTACCACAAAAAACTTCCTCCTTCCTTCTTTATAAACAAGGTGTGTTCATAACTACATTTTTTAAAACCTTCACTAGTAAAGTAGTCATCTATCCGAATGTACCAAACTCTTGAAGCTTGTTTCAGTCCATATAATACCTTCCTTAGTTGATATGCCTTGTGCTCCTCTCCTTATGAAATGTATCCTTCAGGTTGCTCAATGTAAACAACCTCCTTCGGGTCTCCATGAAGAAACGCACTCTTTACATCGAGCTGAAAGACTTCCCAACCTCGTGGTACGGCGAGAGAGAGTAGCATTATGATGGTGTCCCATCTAGCAATTGGCAAAAACACTTGATTATAATCTATTCCTTGTCTTTGTGCATAATCCTTCATAACCAGTCTTGCCTTGTGTTTATCGACTTCTCATCTTCATTCAATTTGGTTTTGAAAATCCACTTCACTCCAATTTTTTTCATCCCTTTAGGCAGTTCCACTAACTCCTATGTATTATTTTTCTCAATAGCCTGTATCTTGGTATCCATAGCCTTTCTCAATTTTATGTCCTTCACAGCATCATCATAGCTTGTCGGATCATCTTCAGTATCATAAAACACTAGGTATTGCTCTTCTTCTTCTTCTTCTTCCTTTACAAGATTTTCACTAGTTACATAATCTTGCAAGTGTCTTGGAGTTATGCTAATCCTTTTTGTCTGCTCCCTTCATGTTTCCTGAGATGATGGGGGTAGGGGTTGCTCTTCTTGCTTCCTTGGTCTGTGTTGTAACCTGCTTATTTGGCATATCGCCTTCATCTTCTTCGTTTGTTCCATCAAATGACATTACATCCTCCCACCGTAATTCCTCTTTTTCATCATTTGTCCTCCTCCAGTTCCAAGTCTCCTCTTTAACAAAGATCACGTTTCTGCTACTGATGATTTGCCTGATCTCGGGATCATAGAGTCTATATGCTTTTGACTCTTCACTAACTGCTAGGCATACACATTTATGGATCTTATCTTCTATCTTGATCCTTTTCTTATTGGTACATGCATGTATGCGATACATCCAAAGATTATGAAATGTGCCACATTAGGTTTGTTTCCAGTCCAGCACTTTTCTGGAGTTTTGTCTTTAATTACTGTAGTTGGGCTTCGGTTGATGACGTGTATGAACCGTTTCGTTGTTTCTACCCATAAACTTCTTGACATTCTTCCTTCCACTTGTAAACACTGAACCATGTTCATAAGAGTTCCGTTTTTTGCATTCAGCAACTCTATTTTGTTGAGCAGTGTATAACGTGGTAAGTTGTCTCTTGATTCCCTGAGCGCTGCAGAATTCTTGAAAGACTTGAGAAGTATATTCTCCTTCTTGATCACTTCTTAGACACCGAATGCTCATCCTTGTCTCCTTCTCAATTTGGGCTTTAAAATGCTTGAATTTCTCAAAGTTTCTCCCTTTTCTGTAAGTAGATAAATCCATGTTTTCCTTCTAAAGTCATCTATGAAGGTCAAAATATACTTCTTGTTACTCATTCTCACTTACCACTAACTCCTACTAGTTCCTTGCTTTTTGCATTAGAATGGACAAACTTATCTTGCTCAGTTAGGTAGATGGATAAGTGTAATCTAATTCAGAAAGGGCAATGGAAGTTTACCTTTGATCAAAGAACTTGCTTGGCTAGAAAAGTATGTGTAACTAGCTTGATTATCCTATTAAATTAGATAAGACAATCTCTAGGGATAAGTGTATGGATTTGATTGGATAGCCTAGTCTTAAAAAGAAGGATTCTTTAGTATTAGAGTGATTGGTCCACAAAGATCCGAGTGAATAAGGTACAATTTCTTTGATGCTCTCCAGTTAGCTTTCTTTGGTATCTATTCTCTATGTTGCTTCCCTTAATTGCATACTTCACACACCTTATTTATTGCTTTAATTTGTGGTATCCCTTCAACCATTTGCTTGAGATGCAAGCTTTAGAGTCCTTTCTAATGTAGGTGACCAAATCTTTTACACTAGAGCCCTATGAGATCCTCCTGTATTACTTGCAGACATGCGTCACTATGTAGTTCAATAAGCATGACAAACATTCGGTTTGTAGTCATGTTGGTGTGTATAATCAGTCCTTTCATTGGATGAAAAATCCTGCAAGCCCCCTTTTGCATTAACACTACCCGACCTCTCTCTTGCAGCTGCCCAACACTTAACAAAATGTTTGTTAAGTCTAGCATGTAGTATACATCACTCACAATCCGTGTTTTTCCTTGAACTCTTAGCTTCACATTTCCTTGACCCATAACCTACATCCAAGCATTGTTTCCTAGCTTCATAGTGTGTGAGAACTTCTCATCTAATGTGACAAACCATTTTGTGTTACTTGTCATGTGGCTGGAACATCCATAGTCAATGAACCACATTTCTTCTCTGTTTGATCCCTTAAGCTCACCATGAGCCATAAAGAGAAGTTCTTGTTCATCATCTATCACCATATAATTTGCCATTACTCCTAATCTGGTCTGCCATCAATGTGACTCGAGCAAAGTATTTTGTAACCTGTCCAGGATCTGCTCAAATATAACCCTATCTATTGTTTGATATAGATAGTGTTTCACTTGATGATCCTTCATCTTTGCATCATCTAGTTGTGTCTGCTGCACATTACTTAGTGTAGTCCTAATGATCAGCTCTATAACACCGATTTCCACGAGACTCCACAGTCCTTTTGCTCTCGCCAAATTTTCCATCAACTCACTCCAATGATCATAATGTTGACCATTGAAATGAGGGATCTTTGCCAAGCTTTTATCCTCACTCGTTCTCACATGTGTTGTGCTTGAATCTCGTTACAATCAGTCAGTCTAGTAGGGGCTTTGATACCATTGTTAGAGATTCAAGAACAATTTATGGAACTCACAAGATTGATGAAAAATGCACTCTTTATTTGAGAAATCAAGGTTGTTTAAATACAACTTCTTACAAATAGAAAATGAGAAACACTAGCCATTACTCTTACTATCTTTGTTGTGATGATCGTGGATCAAATCACCAGAATTATGGCGTTAGAAGAGATCCACTTCTCAACCACCTTGACTGCCACAATCCCTAAGAGATAGGGTTTTATTCCTACACTACTTCTTCAACATAAACGACCCCCCTAGTAGAGGCATCACTATTAATATTTCATTAACTTCATCACATGTGAATTCTCATAATATCTTAATCTCATTCACACAAGTTCATCATCCTTACTTAATTTAAACTTCCAATTATTTTAATTTAGCCTTCGCACCAATTGAATATAAAATCCCTAACTTTTGGTAAAATAAAATAGAGAGAGCATCAAAATTATATAAAAAAAGGAAATAAGATAAAAAAAAAAAGAATTGAACTAAGCGGGAGCACTACAATTGGGAATAAAAAACTTAATGACTAAAATAAATAATAATAATAATAATTGTTGTGATGGTGATTTTTTGTGCTTCGAGCCCTTCCATCCCTGGATTTGGGGAGATAACGGCACGCGGTGAAATGAGATGTGTTTATAGTCGTAAAATTTACGACTATAATTATTAGGAGTCGCCACCTAGTATTAAGGTCATTAGGAACCTAATGGTCTGCGAGAGTATGGGTGTTGTGCAAGGGGCAGATGCATCACTCAATGTGCACCCTACCTAAGGTAAGCTGCATTGTTGTTTGATTGTTTCTCTAAGTTCAAATTTTTACACTGCATTTTTTGAAAACCATTTTTTTTGCGGGTGTACTTTACAATGTAATTTTACATTGTAGTTAAAAACCTTTTTGTTATCTACGGATGTTCTTTACAATGTAAATTTACACCGTAGTTAAAACCCCTTTTTTATCTATGGATGTATTTTACAATGTAAATTTACACCCTAATAGATAAAACAAAAATGGTTCTAATTATTTTTGATATTTTGGCCAAATTCCAACTAATAATCGTAAACCGGTTACAATATCCAATTTTCATTTTAAAACATGAGAAAGATGCACCATATTTTTTTATGAAAAATATAATGAAAAACCTTGGAATTCGGTCGTACGCATGAAAATAAAATATTTTTTTAAAAAAACAATTTTTTGTTTTTTTAATAAAATTTCGGGTTGGGCCTAGCCAATGAAAAATAAAAAAATAAAAAACACAAAACACGTGAATAGTGTAGTGAATTAATTCACTACACTGTTCTTATGTGAATAGTAACTTGTTCGATCATCCACGACGAGATGTTCACCTGCTACTACCGTCGGGTAGAGGAGGTCGAGGTGGTTCTCCCTATCATGGTGACGTCAGAAACAGAGGCCTGTGGTGGCTAGTGGAGGCGTTGGAAGGTTGCTGCACACACTGTCGTTGTTGTTGGCTTGCTTGAGGTCACGGCTAGGTCGGTTTTGAGGAGGAGGAACTCATGGTGGTGAGGTTGGTGGCTGTCGGAGGAGGAATGGGTTGTTTCACTGCTGGTTTTAGAGAGAGTGCTATCGTCGGGGAGAGAGAAAGCACAGCAATGAGAGAGACATGGTCGTTGCGTGGCTGCTACGATGGAGGGATGGTCTCCAGTCGTGGATGACGGTGGAGATGGAGAGGGACGCCGAGGGAGATGCTGTTGGAGTTGCTGAGATGTTTTCTCCCCCTCTATGTAAAATTTGCCCCTCTTCCCCTGTTATGTAGATTTTTTTTCTCTAGTTCCTCCCCTCTCTTACGTAGAAATTCTGCCCCTTTTCCTTCTCCTTTGCATGGTTTCTTTCGCATTATTTATAGGCAAAGAAAGTAACCATTACTTGTAGCGGTGAATTAACTTCTACAGTAGCGTGTCTGCAACGGTGGCTATTGGCAGCCGCATACTTGCAATGGAGGTCTGTCGGCAGCTGGTATCTGCAATGATGGTGTGCTGTATAATTTTGGGAGAAAGTGCAAAGTTTTTTGGTCCTTCAATTTGTAAGTGTTCTAATTGCACCCCCAATTAGCTTTAAACTCTCAATTTTCTTCAATTTTGCCCTTTGACTTCGCACAATTGGTTTGGAAAAAAATCGATTCGGTCTCTGAAAATTCCAATCTTCTCGATTGAGCCCAAATTAAGCTCAAAAACTTGATTTTTCATCAATTAAGCCCTTAATAAATTTAATTTGTCCAATTTAAAGTATAATTAAATCCTGACAGGATGTAATCAACTTCGCTAACTCTTCTTCTTATGATTATATGATTATAAAAAAATGCTCAACATGATACAATAAGAAGATTCCTTATAGGCTCTTTGATTTTCTTTTGGGAAATTCAAGTAGTTTAAAAGTTCTATTATGTACAAAATATGGTTCTTCTGACGAGGGAAGATCAACAATACCAAATCTTTTGGCTTTGAAGTGAATCAGAATCTCGTTGCTAGCTTCATCAAAGTTCTCTCTCTCTTCCTTGACATTGTGAATACATGCCCATGCCAAATTCAAAGAGTTATTGACCTACAATAATACAAAAAATGGTTACAATCCCAAAAACAATAGGATAGAGATCCTACAAAGTTGATTTCGCAGAGTGAACTAGTTCTCCCATTGACATTACCAATTCAACTTCATAGTTTAAGCACAGATAAGCAAAATTACAAGATCCAACATCCTACACCAGTCTTGCCATGTGAATACCAAATAAGTAAAAAATACAGTTTTAACATACAGAAGATACAAATTGAAAAGTGGAAACAGAACAATCAAATTTATCTCTTTAGCATATATCAGGTGAGGAATTTCAGGAACAATAGAAGCGGAGTCGAACTCAAATGGTGTGGCAAACCCAGAAACATTGGATTGGGAAGACAAGTTTAGAGAAGAAAAAAAAACAAGGAAAAAACATTAAAATAAAGAGGTGATGAATTGTAAAGGAAGGGGATGACTGACAAGTAGAAATAAGAGAGGCTGGTGAATTGTAGAGGTAAGGGATGACTGATAGGGATGCTTTTCTTGGTTTAATTGATGGTTGGTGAATGCAAAGTGAAGAAGGAAGGAGGGGGTTGCGGCTAGGTTTAGGAAAGACTTCGAAAGTTAGAAAGTTTTCAATTTATAGTACATTGTTTAATTGTGAATCAGTTCAGTTTGGTTCAGTTTATTCGGTTTTTTCCTTACAAAACCGATACCAAACTAGATATTTTTTAGAATTTTAGAATTGGTTTTTTATTGGTTTGGTTTTATCGACTATTTTTTTTCAAGTTTAATCGGTTGACTAATGCTCACCCCTTATACAGACCTTACCCATCTTCAACCTTTAACAAAGAACCAAACCCCACCTTCACCTTTCTCTCCCTTACAAAAAGTCATCCTTCTCCAACAACCACTAAGAAAACATTAATCACTCTTTCAAAAGTATTTTTGAAAATTTTAAATTATTTATTTATTTATTATTTTAAATTAATTTTTTAACGTTTTTAGATCATTTTCATATACTAATTTCAAAAATACTTTTTTAAGAATAAAAAACATCATTTTAATACATATCTAAATAAAAAGTATTTTTAAAAGTAATATTTACTATACTTCCAAATAATCACTTAAATCTAACCACATTTCCAGACAATTATTATTGAACATAGACCGACCAACAACCCAGCCTCAGTCACAACATTTCCCCCTCTTTGCTCCTGTTTGGCCAAGCGGTTGCACCGCTGTTTGGCCAAAATTTGAAAAATTTTCTTTTTTTTTTATTTTAAATGGATTTTTTTTGTGTGTTTTAAATTATTTTGATGTGCTAATGTCAAAAATGATTTTTAAAAAATGAAAAAAATATCATTTTGATGTATTTCGGCACGAAAAGCACTTTGAAAAGCTACCGCAACCGCACTCTTTATCGGACATAAACTCCAGCCCCATCTCCACCTCCTTCACAGTCCAACCACCCTCTTTTCCAACCATAATCCTTAAAATCCCCTCTTTAACCAGAAGACAACCATGAATCATGGACCACCATGACCCAAACTCAAGTCCCAATACATACGACTTTCCCTCCCACCCTCTCCCATTAGTAGTTACCAAAACTGCCCAAAGTCAACAAAGCCACCACCAATCGCTGGCGAGTCGTTACACGCGCCGTCGCTACTCCTATACTTCAAGAATTTTTTAGCACTGTCTTGTGTTCATTTATAATTTTGGATATTTTGGAAGGGTTATTTTGTAATTTTTAATGTTAATATGTGTATTTAAATTATTGTTTGAATTTGAATGTTTAGTATTTTATATATGTAATTTGTAGGTGTACATGGAAAATATAATAAAATAGAGAGTGTGTGTTGGGGTTTTTATTATATTTTTATTTTGTTTTAAATACTTGATAAAAGAAAGATTTAAAAAAAATATAAAGTCTTAATTAACAAAGAAAATATTTTTTTATGACCAAGTTCTTGAAAAATACAAAAAACAAATCATTTAGTATTTTCACATGAAAAAATCAAAATACATATTCACATGTATTTAAAGATTGAATAATTAGTTATTGAATCCATAAGAATTTAGTCAATATTTCAATAATTTATAATTTTAATTCATACTCTACATACTAATAGACCGATATTTAAATATCTAAAAATGGCCAAAACAAAATTCCAAAATTATTTCGAGTTTTGCCAATTTTATTTGAATATTTTTTACCATGATGCACTAGCTGTGAAAAATCTATTTGCCTTCCATGATAGATAAACCTTGTATTTTTAAAAATCTTACAATGCAACCTATGAAATCCATGAGTATATGATGCATTTTTAATTTGATAATGTTTGTACTAAATTCCTAACATAGTAGTTAAATTTTCCTTAATTTTATTTATATGGATGATTTAATTTTAAAAGAAAGAATATCCTATTGATAAATATATGTATATAATTAACTATAATGAAATGTGATGGATTTGATGTGTTGAGTTATGATGTGACAGGTCCAAAATGATTGGACAAAGTATGAGATGTAAATTTGTTGAATATTGAAATGTAACAAGTTCACTTGATAACTTGAAAAAAATTCCACTCCAAACATTATAGTAAAATAATAGCCTAATTTATGTTTTGACTTTTTCTTGGTTTTCTTTGATTCTTTTGGGTTGTTTAAGGTTTTGGGTGGTGCAATAGAGTCACCTACTATAGGACCTCAAGCAAGTGAGACAAGACAAATGAGAAGAACAAATATGTATTTGTCATCTTAATTGCTTTAATTTACATCAATTTATAAAAGTCTTTATTCTTAATGTTAAGAATAATGATTTGTAATTATATGATAGACTCGAGAAGTCTTAATGTGAAGATTAGTTTTAAACCTTTTAAACAATCTTGTTGAACCTATATAGATCATGATCTCACAAAACACACAAACTGGATCAACCACCCACAAACCATCTCCTTTATCTACCAGTCTTCTCTTAAACTTATTATTCACGAGCCCCTTATAACAATCTTCTCCATCATCTATGTATTTTTATGTTCATCAAACCCACCATTCTCGACCCATATATCTAAATTTAAATGGGTCATAGAGTGTAAATGAGGGAAAAAAAACAAATCAATTTGGACTCTTTTAAGTTACAATTTATTTGTTGTTGTAGGTTACATAAATAGAGTGTAATTTTATACATATAATCAATGTGAATACTTTAGCTTTTGAATTCCTCGCTAATTTTATACACCTTCAAATATTCTTAATTAGTTTTATCATAAAATAACTGTAAGTTAAGCAACCTATAAATATTTTTATTATCGTGTTATTTTTTAATGTCTCTAAATTCCAGTCAATTGGAGTATTGGAGGGGGCATGTACCCCTCGAAAGTTTAGTTTTTTTTTGGAACGTGGATGTTTGTATCAATTTATATACATCTCAATTAATTTCACGGACCTGAGATCTAAAATTAATGACGAATTAAAACTTCCAATGTAACAATCAAACCAGTAATTTCTAGAAAACAAATCCAAGACATGACCAATTGAGCTACACCGCTCAAGTCGTGATTACTCTTCGAAGAAGTTCAAAATACTGTAATTAACAAAGCATTCATCTGTTGTTACAATTCCGAGCTTAAATCAAATTTCAAGTTCAAGGATTCAAACTTCATCTATAGTTCTCACCTTGGAAATGAAGCATAATTCATGTGGCTAATATTTGAATTAAAATCACATGGAGAGAACCATCGCAGAAATTGTTAGCAGGATAAAGCTGAGGCCTCGATGGATCTGGGAAAATTCCACATGAAATTGAGATCAGTGTACATGGTTGATTTTTGATTTTATTTATTAAATTTGCCTCTTAAAATTTAAAAATATTTTAATTTAATTTTTATTTTAAATTAAATATTTTTATTATTTTTAAATATTTTCATAAACTAAAATAAAAAATAATTTTTAAAAAATAATAAAAATATTATTTTAATATATTTTTAAATAAAAAATAATTTTAACTCTTCGAACAGATGAAGGACCACATTCAGCACTCATGGTCGAGCACTGCATGGGCTGTCTTTTTCCTTTTTCAGTGGAGACCTTTTAGGGACCATTCTTTTGCCTTTCCACTTTAATTCGCCATGGATAAGATCCCTTAAAGTGAAAGTGTTTGTATTGGGTTTATTTATTTATTTTTAGTTTCAACTAGTTAGTGTCTATATTTAGAATATAAAATTGTTGTTGAGATTATTTTTAAAATTATTTTTTATTTAAAAATACATCAAAATAATATTTTTTTAAAAATTATTTTTGATGTCAACACATAAAATTGATTTGAAAACATTTTTTTTTTAATTTAAAATAAAAAAATATAAAAACTAATTTTTTTTTGTTTTTTTTAAAAATATTTTTGAAATACAGTGTTAAATACCCCTTAGTTACGGTGTGTATAAGCTTGAATTTGTTTTGCACTGCTATTAAATTTGGTCTATCTTGATGTTCATCTTCTTGGTAGCCCTATTTATTCAACCCCACCTAGATTTTAAATTAAATCAAATAAGATCTAACTTAATGGAATCACCCATAACTTAATTTAGTGTATATTTTTTTTATATGTTTTTGAAATAACAATGATTTTGATTGACATGGATTAACCTGTCTAACTCGTGAACTATGTCATGAGTATGATCAAGTTTAATAAAAACAATTTATAATCTACATATTTATTTTTAAATTTATATGATAATAAAATACATATTTATAAGAAAAATAAAAAAATAATTATGGACAGGAAATAATGTTTTCTAAGTCAATCTTGCTTTTATTAATATAGTTTTTTTTTGTTTTAACATTTTTTTTATTAGCATCATAGTTCATTGAATAAAGAAATAACATCAATAAAACAAATATTTGTAAAAAATATAATGATTTGAACTAAAAAAATTATTTTTAATCTAAAACCTTATCGTCTTCTTCTTTTTCATGGGCAATATTACTTTCTAACTAAACATATTGTGAATACAAGTTTCAATTACAAAATATTAATGAGCAAATTATTAATTGATTATTTTTGTAAAACTATCTCAAGAGATTTAAGGACCATAAGTTTGAGGAAAAAAAACACCTTTATATTTTCAATTATGTTTTCACCTGAAAAACATAGTAAAATAAAGTAAGAACTTCAATAAATGAACTTCAAAACACTTATATTTGTCCAAAAACCTAAAATTAAATTGAACCAAATAAAAAATTTCAAGCTTCAATCTATTTTTTTTTAAATGAGATGAATATTGTTCAGAGTTGCTCTTGTCAAGAGAAATCCCTTAACACAAATATTGTTTTTCTTTTTTTTGCAATAATATCAATCAATAAGTTTCTTTTTCTTCTATCATCTTATGACAATTAGTGAACTTGACAGAGAAGAATAATATATTGAACGGAGAATAATATATTTGTGTTTTATAGTACCCAGTATTTCACTCACACGAAATTACACAGCAAATTTCACTCTCTCTCTATATATTTTACATGATGTTCAACTAAGGAAGTTTTGTACAGTTGGGTGATTCGATCTTGTATCTGTTACAACTTTCCTTTGCTAGAATGCAGGGATTTGATTTCCATAGTGCATGTGTTTGTGGCTTGATTTGTGTTTTGCATTTAACTCATTGGATTGTGCATGATTCTTGGTATGAAATGCTGTTGTTATTTTACCGTTACCTCTGCACGGAATCACTTTCCTTAATACGCCCCCGCAAAAATGGGCTTCCATCGGAAAGGCTAATTTTGTCTCGTAAGAAGGTAGTGCGTTCACGGGACAGTGGCTTCATCAACAAGTCGGCCAATTGATCATGAGTGTGCACATGACTGACGGTAAATGTCCCTTTCTGCATGTTATTACAGACGAAATGGAGATCAATTTGAATATGCTTCATACAGGAATGTTGGACTAGGTTGAAGCTGAGATGAGTCACTCCAATATTATCACAGAGTAGAGTGGGGGACTGCTGGAGGGAAAAACCAAGTTCTTGAAGTAGTCAAGTAACCATAGTGTTTCAGAAGCTCCATTGGCAAGAGCTCTATATTCAGCCTCTGTACTAGATCGAGCAATAGCTCATTGTTTGTTGGATTTCCATGTTATGGGATTACACCCCAGGAAGGTGATATAGGTTGACGTAGAAGATCTATCATCAACATTACCAACCTAGTAAGTGTCGCTAAAAGTTGTGAGGGATAGAGCTGGATGTTTGTTGATGTTAATGCCATAGAAAATGGTCTGGTTAAGGTACCTGAGTAATCTTTTAGTTGCAGTCCAATGAGTCACCGTAGATTTGTGCATGAATTGAGATAATTTATTGACAACAAAGGGGATGTCAAGTTGGGTGAGGGATAGGTACTGGAGGCTACCGATAGATGGTGCAATCCATGGCAGCTGTTCCATCCACCAAATGGAGAGACTGAGTAGTTGACAATGGGGTGGAGATATCCTTTGCATCAGCCATATGTGTATTGTCCAACAGTTTCCTAATGTATTTATGCTGAGAGAGGAACATACCAATAAGAATGGGAACAACTTCTACGCCAAGGAAAAAATGGAGGGGTCGCAGGTCTTTCAAGGAGAATTAAGCACCAAGCTAGAGAACCACATCAATGATGAACCCTTGATCATTGCCTGTCAGTACCAGGTCATCGACATACACAAGCATATAACAAGTAACTAAGTCACAGCGATAACAAAAAGGGATGGATCAACCCTTGAGGTGGAAAAAACGAGTGCAAAAATAAACTATTTTAAGGCAGAATACCAAGCCCTGGGAGCTTGTTTCATACCATAAATTGTCTTCTATAACCTGCACATAAAATCAGGGTTTTGGTGATCTTTAAAACTAGAGGGCTGCGTCATGTAAATTATTTCCTGCAGTGTACCATGTAACCCATTCATGACTACGATGCTCAACATGGTTCTGATTGTGGCCGATTTAACCACTGGGCTGAAGGTTTCTTTGAAATCAAGGTCAGGACGTTGATGATAACCTTTTGCCACCAAGTGTTTAACTCGAAAAACCCATTTGCAGTCGATGGGGTTGCAGCCATTGGGTGGTGGAATTAGGTTCCAAGTGTTATGGTGCATAAGGGCTGTGATTTTTGCAGCCATGGTAGCACGCCATACAGGATGAGAGAGAGCTTGACTCAAACATGAGGGTTCTACGAAGGATGGCAGGGGATGTTTGGAGGCAGTGTTAATTTACTTGGGTTTGTAGATATTGTTCATTGATCTGGTGGTCATTTGGTGATATCTAGTAGTGGCGTGGTCATTTGGGACAAAGGTAGATGAGTCAGGGATGGTAGGCAGTGCAAGGGCAAAGGAGACAAGGGGAACTAGAGCATAGGATTCTTCATTGGTACCTGAATAGAGAGGTGAAGTATGCCAAGTAGAAGACATATTACAAGGAGAATGAGGGATAGAAGAAGGGGGCATACCTGGAGGAGATCTAGAAATGGCAGCACTATGATCCAAACTCTCGGATGTAGCAGACAGAGGAGGGTACTGTGAAAGGAGGAAAGGTTGAATGGGAGTTGGTGGTGTTGGTGAAGTGGTCGATCGGGTTGGGGAGTAGGGGAAAGCTTGCAACTCATCAAAAACCACGTGTCGGGAGACATAAACTCGACCCTTTAAAGGGTCCAGACACTTGTAAGCATTTTGCATGTGAGAATACCCTATAAAAATGCAAGGAAGGGATTTTAGTTGCATTTTATAGGTATTGTATAGCCGAGTAAGGGGATAACATAAACACCCAATTTTTTCATTCTAAGGTAATTCAGGAGTTGACCAAAGAGAACCTCAAACAGGGATTTATTGTTAAGGAGAGGGGTGGGGTGTCGATTTATGAGGTAGGTAGCTGTTTGGAAAGCATGAGGCCAAAATGATAGGGGCAACGAAGCATCAGAAAGTAGGGTAAGACCAACCTCAACACGGTGACTGTGGTGGCGCTCAAAGACACCATTTTGTTGAGGGTATATGGTGCAGTGGTGTAGTGGCTTATACCATGAGTAGATAGGTATGATTTTAAGATTATAAATTCCTCTTGTTAAGTGTACAGGCTTCAGATTTTGGATTTGAATCTTGTTTCAACAAGCATATTTTGGAAAAATGCTAGAGACAAGAGATTTTGAAGACATGGGTAGAACCATATATATTTGGTATAATGGTCAACAAAAATAAAATAGTAGCGCGCACCGTTAGACCCTGTAATAGAAGCGGGTTCCCAAACATCTGTGAATATTATTTCTAATAGAAAATGATTGTGGAGACTTGTTGAGCCAAAAGGTTGTTTATGTGCTTTATTTAAATAGCAGGAAGTACAAGAGGAGGGTGTTTTATTTGTGGTAAGAGGAAGGGAAAACAATTTAACAAGTTTTGAACAATCTTAATCGATGGGTGACCAAGGCATTTATGCCAGCCTACAATTGAAGTTCGCTCGTGTACATAAGCAACCATTTTGGGAATGGAGGAGACCATCCTTGAGTTTGGAAATATATAGACACCATTTTCACCTGCCCCCTTTAGTAGTGACACCCCCATGAACTTGTCCTTAACAAGGAAATAAAATGGGTGAAATTCAATGAAAACATTATTGTGTTTGGTGAAATGGTGAATTGAAATGAGATTCTTTGAAATGTTTGGAACACAAAGTGTGTCTTGTAAATGAATTTTTTTGTAGGAGTGGATAAGGCTAAAGAACCAATATGCATGATTGGCAAACCTGAACCATCACCAAGAAGTACTTCATCAGTGCCACCATACTCGGAGTGAATTGTCAAGTTTTTTATATCACCTATGATGTTGTGGGATGCTGCCGAGTCAAGTAGCCATTTTTTATCTGAATTATTTGATGTTTCAATGTAGTTTACTAACATATCTGAAGGTTACAACCTAGGGCAGGCTTTAGTAAGGTGGCCCATGTGATCACAATACTGGAATTTGGGGTGGTTGGGCTGATAGCGTTTGTAATTGGAATGACCCTAGTAGAATGGGCGTCTTTGGTCACGATGAGAATTTCAGCACTTTGTCAGTGGTCGCTGGGTTGACCCATGGGAGAATCTTGACCGATGCTCGGTAATGTCTCGTTTCCCTCGATCGCTGTAATCGCCTTTTAGATGATTGGAGCTAGAGAAGGTGGGTTGATGTTGTGTGTAATTCACAGTAGCCACTAACTACTGGGTGGCGTCTCCATTATTCTTAAATAATTTTCATGCCCAACCGTAAGGTCATGAAGCTCTTCAAAAGCAAGGGACTTTTCTCTGGTTCTTATAAGGGTAACAATATCTCTGAATGCAGATCCCAACCCATTAAGTACATAGAGATTAATATCATCATCGGAGATGGGATGATCAATGAGAGTAATCTCATCGACTAGTCCTTTAACCGCATGAAGGTAGTCTAAAAATGGAGTGATTTCACGCTGAATCAAGGTCGGTTATTTTTTCGAGTTACATTGCACTTGTACGTGATTTGCTTGCATACATAGTGGATAATTTCTTCCATACCTCGGATGAGGTTTTTGTCATGGCAATGAGAGGTGTATGGCACTCGAAGATCGGTTTATCTTGTCTTATCCAGTGTTGCTTCTTAGTGATGGACGATGTTGTTCCATCAGAGGGAGGGCAACTCGATTCACCATTGACATAGATCATCAAATCATAACCTATCAGGAGAGTCTCAAACTGAGCTCGCCATTGAGAAAAGGATGAGGGTGTGAGTTTTTCGTTAATTTGAGCTGTAATATTGAACACAATGAGAGGGGTTTCAGATGAGGAGGAAAGTTGATTTGCGGAAGACATGAGGATTTGATTCTCGTTGGAGGGTTGTTTCTTTGATACCATATTGAACTTGACATAGAAGAATAATATATTGAATAGAAGATAATATTTTTGTGTTTTACAATACCTAGTATTTCACTTACACGAAATTACACAGCAGAGTTCACTCTCTCTCTATATATTTTACATGATGTTCAACTAAAGAAGTTTTGTATAGTTGGGTGATTCGATCTTGTATCCGTTACAGCTTTCCTTTGCTAGAATGCAGGGATTTGATTTCCACAGTGCATACTTTGTGGCTTGATTTGTGTTTGCATTTAACTGATTGGATTGTGCATGATTCTTGGTATGAATTGTTGCTGTTATTTTACCATTACCTTTGTACATAATCACTTTCCTTAATAATGATTATCTTTATCCTATAACATTATGACCGAAACATAAAAATATAAAGTTTCAAACTAAAATTTGAAACCTTCTAAAATTAAGAATCAAAAATGAAAAATATAAAAACTTCTAGGACTATACGTTTTAAGAACCCAAATAGAGTGAGAAAGGAAGAAAGAAACAGTGATGTTGAGTCGAACATAAAAACAACAGCAATAATGAAACACCCTTTCAATTTAGTTTATGTGTTCATGAGAATATATAGTGACATTTGGTTAGTCTTTTGAATTATTATTTTTAAAATGTGATTTCCAGTTTTTTAATTAAATAAAAAATAAAAAAATCAACAAATAAACGCAGCTCAAATACGTAACACAACAAATTATTTTATTTGAATGAATATGACCGAGCCTCTTAAAAATAAAATAAAAATCATATTGTTTAGTATTTCCATAAAAAAAATTCAAAGAAATATGTATATGCATGATTTTTCAGGATTTGATAACCAATTTACTAAATCCATGAGAATTTGGTTAATATTTCTGTAATTCACAATTTAATTAATGAGAATTAATGATAAAAAATCTAATATAAATATTGGGTCTACAATTAGACTGATATTTAAATATTTATAACTAACCAAAAATAAAAATTACTCTTGGTTTTAAATAATTTTTAATTAGATTATTTTTCACCATAACAAATGAGTTGCAGAAAACATATCCGCCTTCTAAGATAGATGAGTCTTATTAGGGTATCTACATGAATTTTTTTCTTAAAAAATTATTTTGGGAAATAAAATTTATAAAGCTAAATTTATTTGAATGAATAAATATTACCCATCAAAACCTTTAAACCACATTAAATTAAAAAATATGGCTTACCTCAGGTAGTGGTACATTAGAGATGCTAATACTTTTCATAGCCACAACTAGTTTCTTACCTTTGAATAAATGATAAAACTAACCAACACATCCTAAGTTTTTTTAGCGATCCTGAAGCAAACAACTGTGGTAACTCCAAAGAGCCCCTAATGTTGTGCGTCCATATAATTGTTTTTTTTTTTTTTAAAATAAAAATAAGAGATGAGGTTTTAGATTGAAAATACATGTTTATTTTTCATTTTTAGTTCATATCATGATGGTTTTAAGAAATATTGTTTTTATCGATTTTTTATGATGCTAATAAAAAACCTTTTTGTCGTCAAGACACAAAGATTATATTAATTAGAAAGATTGACATAGAAAACATTATTTCTCATCCATAATTTTATTTGTTATTTTTCTTATAAATATTTATTTTTATTATCGATTAATTAAAATTAAATAATAAATTACAAAATCAAAGTTTGTCCTGAGAAGGTCTCCACTGAAAAAAGAAAACGACAGCCCTTGCAGTGCTCGACCTTGTGGTCCGAATCATCTGCTCGGCTTGACTGATTGTTCATGCCCGGGATAAGAGGCAAAGTTAGTTTAGAGAGACAGGGAGATGGACAGGGAAAGTGTCTCAGCCAAGACAAATCAAGCATGTACACTGATCTCAATTTCATGTGGAATTTTCCCAGATCCATCGAGGCCTCTGCTTTATCCTGCTAACAATTTCTGCGATGGTTCTCTCCATGTGATTTTAACTGGCTCCTAATTCAAGACTGGACAAACCTTTTATTATCTTGAGCTAACACAAATATTAGCCGCATGAATTGTGCTTCATTTCCAAGGTGAGAACTATAGATGAAGTCTGAATTGAACTTGAAATTTGATTTAAGCTTGGAAATTGTAACAATTAACAACAGATGAATGATTTGTTAATTACAGTGTTTTGAACTTCTCCGAAGAGTAATCAGTTAGAAATTACCAGTTTAAATCTCATATCAGTTAGGGTTATTAGAGATTTTTATTGGTTGATAACTTTAGATTACAGAACTATAAAATTAGTCGAGATACGTCTAAGCTGATTTAAATATCTACGTTAAAAAAAACTAACTTTGGAAGAGGACATGCCCTCTCCAATACCCCAATTGACTGGAATTTAGAGACATTAAAAAATAACACGATATTTAAGTGTATTTTACAGCCATCTAGCTGAAAAGAGCTATTAATTTCAAGACTCCATGACAGCACCAATGACAGTAATAGTTCCTCATCTTGTTTATTAATTATCAACAAGTTGGCCAAATAGCTAGCCATGTTCAAGTTCGAATGGCAAGTGGAACTTGGAGCCAAATGATACCAACTAATAATCATGACCTGCACGAATAAAAACCACAAATCCTAGTCTAGTGCGATTAGTCGAGATATGCGCAAACTGACATGAATATCCATGTTAATCAAAAATCAAAACCACAAATCCTAGTATGACTATTCCATCTCTAGCTCAAATGCTTGGTAGCCTTTCTCCATCACCAGGCAAGCCACAATCTGGAACGAGTGTATTCTTTACTTTTTAATTAAATTCAACTTTAGAAATTACTAATCACAAAACTAAGATGTTTCCATCTCTAATTTGTTTTCCACTAGGAGTGAGCACAATCTACTCGTGTCTCTTATGGTACTTGCATATAATCTATGACCCTTTCTACTTTCCTTAACCAATGTCCAGTAACCTTAGCATTCTCCTCTACTGAGTAAGTCATATAAACATAAACTGAACTTATATTTTCATTAGATTGGCAGTAGTTTATATACACAGTCACGACCCTATAAACTAGGAAGAGATAGAGATTACATAGTGATAAGATAGAGATTACAAGATTTGAATACAAGTTTGAATTTGAATTCTATTTGCAGAGAATGTCCGAGAGTCAAGCTGAAGCAATATTAGAGGTTTCAACTGTTATCCCTGTAGCGACAACTTTAATCAATTGTTCCATGAAAACTAGGCTTGTATATGGATTTGGTGTAACCATTGACTCCATCGATGGGGGGCTATTACACTGCTCTAGTCCGCCAAATGCTTGATGAGGTGCAGGTTCATCCTGATGTTCCGCAGATTCCCTTCTTCCAGAGTGAATTGATATTGCGGGTATGTGCGAGGCAGTATCCATTAATGGCCCCCTCCCTGGTTTGGTACCATACCGTGAATTATCTTCTATCTCATGTATCGAGGTTGGGTCAGTTTTGGTTCCTTGTCGTGTACAAACCATCCTGCAAAGCAAAATTTATTTTAAATCACATTATTGTCCCCTTTCTAGAAAGTCAACCAGTTGCTCTGATAAAAAATGTAATAAACCAACTTTCCATCTTATTAGTCTCATAACATTTTAGGTCCAAAAGACAATAATAATTTCCCCCATCTATATATATTTCTTCTAAAAGTTTTGGCAGAGTTTGCCCATAAATTAAAGAATCTCAAGTTATTGACATTCAAATTGCCACATATTTTCACAATCAATTCCTCATTCAGTGGTTTTCCAACATCTCAAAGTGAAGTGTCATCAATATATCAACAAATACAATTTCAGCAAAGCACGAAACAATCTCCAGATTAGACATTATAATAAAAATTATCGGTCATGCAATGGATATTAAGAAGCATCAATGTGTGTGTGTGTGTATCATCCTAATTATACAAACATAACATTTATATCATATTTAATTCCTTAAATTCAACATTCAAATAACAAAATTATCACAATAGCAATCGTCATAATTCTCACAAAGCTTAACTAAATGCATTCATTTTACTAAACAAAATATTGAAGCCCTAAACATAATTTACTCTTGGTGTACATATGAAGGTCCTAAAAAGAGATAATTCAAAAATAAAAATTTAAATAATTTAAGATTATAATGTTGAGAGTAAAGAAAATTACTTAAATTGATATCATTGGTCATTTCTACCTGAAATGACTAATCAAGTATGTTCTCTATATAGACATATACATTATATTATATTTATTTCCATTTTCATATCAATTATACTTTCCCCTCAACTGATCATAACCCATACCATTCAAATTATACAAAGATTATCATTCTTTATATAATCAATAAAAGAGTGGATAAAAGATATTTACCTGTTGTATGGGCTTGACTTTTTGTTCCCAACTACTATTACATGACTCTAGAGTTCCCCTCAACAATCACATATTTATCATATCATTTTATCATTCCAATCTGCATTAGTTTTCACAATAACAATTTTAAATCAACATACAAAAATTTTCTTTTAAAATGTTTTCCCCCCTCTTAAGTTCTTGTTGCCTCTTTTACGACACCCATTTTGTTTTTGTCATAACGTCTTGTATAAAATTGGGTTCCTTACACAATATTTTTACTTTGATCGTTAAAACATGAAATTACATATCCCTTTAAGGGAATAAAATTAAATTTGGTCCATAGGATATCTATTTTTCTCATTTTTGTTTTTTTATGGTTTGTCAAAATTGCTAGCATTGCTGACAGTTCAACCTCTCTTCAAATTTATGCTCATATCTTAAGTTTCAGAACTCTGATTCCAGTAAGATTAGTCTCGTTAGATAGCTAACATTCCTGAATAAAATTTCAATGAAGAATTCATCCCTAAAATAAATTATTTTTAAGTCTACTTGTTGGTGGACGTTAACAAGTTTAATCTGTCCAGGTTTGTTACTGCACCTCAATAGCTCTAAATCATTTGAAATCCTCATTTTACTTCCATAAAAACCATCTTCACTTGGTCATTGATCTATTACATTAATTCTCTTACAGATAAACATAGTTAATTCCTCCCAATTACTTTTTCTAGTGGCCACCTTTCACCCTCTATTGC
Source organism: Salix udensis (assembly GCA_029204005.1). NCBI lineage: Eukaryota > Viridiplantae > Streptophyta > Magnoliopsida > Malpighiales > Salicaceae > Salix > Salix udensis. Next base: position 4,764,891 of record CM055029.1, on the reverse strand, counting down.
AACATTTCCTTAACATTTTCACATAATTCCTCCTCCAACACAATCCTTATCATCTAAATCCCTATACAAAAAATCATTATTCCCAAATACTTCATGAACTCTAATTTATGAATTTCAAATTAAATACATCAATACTTAATCGAATTCATATTAACTTCATAATAAAATCTAAAACTCCTTATCGGAAGATAATACATATTTCTATTCATAAACATTAAAAAATTTCAACCCCTCCCTTTGCTTCCACGAGCCGGCCCCTCTCCCCTTCCTTTTTCTACAATTTCTTCACTAGCTTTTCTTGTTTAAACATTTATCTAATGTTACTCTCCCTCCCAATTAATCCAAGACAATTTTTTTGTGTTTTTCTCTCAAATTTCGTGTTAAATTTTTAGCTCTCCCTTCTCCCTTTTGTTTGCATAGCTTCCAACCAAGTAAAGAATAATGGGGGAGGTTTTTAATTGTAGTATCATTATTTACAAAATAAACCCCATTTTCTTATATATTTCACTTTTGACCCCACCTTTAATTTTCTTCCCATTTTGTCCCCTCCACAATGAAATCTATTTATTTATTTAATAATCATCATCATCATCATCATCATCATCATATGATTATTTTTTTAATTATTGATTATTTTTTTATTATTAATTATTATTTTTATTTATTTTTCTCCAATTTTACAAGCAACAACTAACAACTAAAAGAGAGGAACAACCCTTATCATAGATGAGAATAAAAGATAAATAAACTGAGAGAGGATATAAAGGATACTTGAAATTTTATGTGACCGTTTCTCCCTTTTCAGGTCACCATGAATGACAGTACCAAAGTGTCAATGGCAAGGAGAATAAGAGCTAACTGATCCAGCCAACCACTATCTTCCCCATGTCGTTGAAGCATTGGTTCATACACCACTAGTGGTGGTGACAAGTGGATACAAGCGCCGTCACTGCTCAACCTCTTATGGAAGCTTTTCATTGTGGTTCTCAAGCTCTAAACAATCTCTCTAACCTTTGGGAGAATTATTTTTTATAAATGTTAAATTTTAGTGTTTTTTAATTTATTGTTAGAATTTGAGTTTTTAGTGTTTTGTAAACATGTAATTGTGGTGTGTGTGAGTAAAATATATTAAAACATGAGTGTGTATGTTACTTTTTTCTTTTATTTCTTTTATTTTTGTTTCAAATATATGATAAAAAAAATAAAAAGTTTTAATTAACAAAAAAAATTATTTTATTTGAATGAATATGAGCAAGCCTCTTAAAAATACAAAAAACAATCATATCATTTAGTATTTCAATAAAAACAAATTCAAAAAAATATGCATTTGCATGATTTTTCAAATTTAATAACTAGTTTACTAAATCCATAAGAATTTGGTCAATATTTCAACAATTCACAATTTTAATTTATGAGAATTAATGATTAAAATTCTAATATAAATATTAGACCTACAAGTAGACTGATATTTAAATATCTATAACTAACCAAAAAGTTTCCAAAATTATTCTCGGTTTTAACCAATTTTTAACTAGAATATTTTTCACCATAACACATGAGTTGCAGAAAACATAACCGCCTTATAAGATAGATGAGTCTTATTATGGTATCTACGTGGAATTTTTTCTTAAAAAATATTTTTGGAAATGAGTCTATAATAAAATTTATAAAGCTAAATTTATTCACGCGAATAATTATTACCCGTCAAAACCTTTAAACCACATCAAATTATAAAATATAGCTTGCCTCAGGTAGGGGTAAGCTAGAGTTGTTGATACTTTTCATAGCCACAACTAGTTTTTTACCCTTGAATATCTGATAAAACCAATATTCTGAGTTTTTTTAGCAACCCTGAAGCAAACAACTATGTGGCAACTCCAAAGACCCCCAATGTCATGTTTTCATGTAATTTTTTTATTAAAAAAAACTGAAAGAATAAGAGATGAGGTTTTAGATTGAAAATACATGTTTTTTTCTTTTTTAGTTCATATCATGATAGTTTTAACAAATATTGTTTTTATTGTTTTTTTTATGCAATGAACAATGATGCTAATAAAAAAACCTTTTTGTTGTCAAGACACAAAGATTATATTACTTAAAATTTATAAAGCTAAATTTATTCATACGAATAAATATTACCTGTCAAAACCTTTAAACTACATTAAATTACAAAATACAGCTTAGCTCAGGTAGGGCTACGCTAAATTTGCTAATACTTTTCATAGTCACAACTAGTTCTTTACCCTTGAATATCTGGTAAAACCAATACATCCCGAGTTTTTCTAACGACCCTGAAGCAAACAACTATATGGCAACTCCAAAGAACTCCCAATGTCGCGCATCCATGTATTTTTTTAAGAGAAACTGAAAGAATAAGAGATGATGTTTCAGATTGAAAATACATGTTTTTTCATTTTTAGTTCATATCATGATAGTTTTAACAAATATTCTTTTTATTGATGTTGTTTTATGCAATGAACTATGATGCTAATAAAAAAACCTTCTTGTTGTCAAGACACAAAGATTATATTAATTAAAATAGATTGACTTAGAAAACATTATTTCTCATCCATAATTTTATTTGTTGGTTTTCTTTTAAATATTTATTTTTATTATCGTATAATTAAAATTAAAATAATAAATTACAAAATCAAAGTTATGAAATTTGACCTTGCCCAAAGCATAGGTCATGATCAAAATCACTATGGTTTCAATATTATTTTAAACTATTAAGATGATTGTGTTTTTTTTTTAAATAAAATAAACTTGTGACTGGATCAACCAAGTAATGATGAATCTATAAAATTTACTAATTTAAAACTTAGCTCGTTAGGAGCTCAATTGATAAAAAAAAAAAAATGGTCCCTAAAAGGTCTCCACTGAACAAGGAAAAAGACAGCCCTTGCATCTGCTCGGCTTGACTGACTGTTCCTGCCCGGGATGAGAGGCAAAGTTTCGAGACACAGAGAGATGGATAAGGAATGTGTCTCAGCCAAGACAAATCAATCATGTACACCGGGTTCAATTTCATGTGGAATTTTCCCAGATCCATCCAGGCCTCACCTTTATCCTGCTAACAATTTCTGCGATGGTTCTCTCCATGTGATTTTTTTTTCAAATATTAGCCACATGAATTATGCTTGATTTCCAAGGTGAGAACTGTAGATGAAGCTTGAATCCTTGAACTTGAACTTTGATTTAAGCTCGGAAATTGTAACAATTAACAACAGATGAATGCTTCGTTTATTTCAGTGTTTTGAACTTTTGAAGAGTAAGTAATCATGACGTGAGGGGTGTGGCTCAGCTGATTAGATTTTAATTTTTTTCTCAGAAACTACCGGTTCGAATCTCATATTATTCAGGATCACTAGAGATTTTAACTGATTGTTATTTTTACGATGGTGTACGTAAACAGGTCTGAACACCTACATTCATAAAAAAAATCTAAACTTTCGAAGAGTCCATTTGACTGGAATTTAGAGACATTAAAAAATAACACGATATTTAAGTGTATTTTACAGTTATCTTACTTAAAATATCTATTAATTTCGAGACAACATGACAGCACCAATGACAGTAACTGTGTTTTTAAGAGCTTAGTTCCTCATCTTGTTTATTAATCATCAACAAGTTGGCCAAGCATCAAACAAATCTCTTTATTACCACTCAGTGACATCTCAACTGCCAAAAGCTAGCCATGTTCAAGTTCGAATGGCAAGTGGAACTTAGAGCCAAATGATACCAACTGAGGAGACCCACAAAGAAGTTGACTCCCTATATCCAAATCTAAACAATCACGACCTGCACTAATAATAAGCCACAAATCCTAGTCTAACTAGTGGGATTGGTCGAGGTGTGTGATTAGTCAAAATGCATGCAAGCTGATCCAGACATCCATATTAATAAAAAAACCACAAATCCTAGTCTAACTAGTGGGATTGGTTGAGGTTTGTGATTAGTCGAAATACGTGCAAGCTGATCCAGACATCCATATTAATAAAAAAGCCACGAATCCTAGTCTGACTAATCAAACTAGTCCATCTCTAGCTCAAATGCTTGGTAGCCTTTCTCCATCACCAGGCAAGCCACAATCTGGAACGAGAGTATTCTTTACTTTTTAAGTTAATTCAACTTCAGAAATTAATAATAACATAGCTAAGATGTTTCCATTCGCATTGGTTATTGCTGCTAATCTTTTGAAGCCAGTTTCCTTTTTACCCTTTTCTTTTCCAGATGCCTAAGTTCTATTTTCAAAATCCAGATATTCTTTAATTTATATCTTTCAAAATATCTCGAATTTCTTTATAATGTGTATTGGCTACATGAAACGAAAAAAGAACTCATTTACACACCCTAGTCACTCAAATAAGTTGACAAATATCGAGATACTTTCTTTTGATAAAACAAAATATATATAATATTTTAGAATTTTATCTTATAAATTAAGCTTTGGTATCGTAAACTCGTTGATTAAACGGTTACAAGTTCAAATCTCACTATTTTTATTTTATTTAATAAAATTTAAGCACAAAAATAATATGGACATGTGCAAATTTTAAACCTAAAAGATTTTTACTTAAAAAGTTGTGTTCAAAAATAATATAAATTATATATTTAAGTTTTAACTAATAAGTTCTTGATACTTTTCATAACAACATTAAAAATCTTGACGAGGTGGTTGCCTTTCTCAGCAACTCAATCAAAAGATATTGCTAAACTCTTTGAATCAAGTAATCTCGGATTATTTATCCAGCCTTTCATAATAATTTCTTGAGTTTACCTCTTGTTTAGTTTCTCTCCATCGGGAGAGTTAGTTAGAATGGCTTTCTCGCAGCCAAACTAGCAAGAACAAAAATGCTGGATTGAATTGCCGAAGAGGCAAGAAGATTTGGCGAGTTGCATGTAAGCATCGTTGATTGCTCAACTCTAGCCCAATCAGACAGGTGAAAAATCTTTCTCCTAATCAAGTATCTAGAGAATTATAAGGATTACCTTCCCTGTCAAACACGTCAGCTAACAGGTGGCATCAGCTGCCATCTTCTTGTTAAGCCCAGAAAAGTGCAGAATTGGAAGCCATCGTCCACAACAAAAAACATATCTTTATGATATCTCATTTATCCACAAAAGGTGTGGTATATACCTAATCAAGGACCTACCAAGTTATTATCTGCAGAAATTGTCCATGTATTAAAGAATAATATAAATCATACTCTAGAGTTTCACCTAACAGTTTAAGCTTTTAAGTGAGATGATTCATTAATATGGTATCAAAGCTTTATTAATCAAGTGGTCAGGAGTTCGATTTTCACCACCTTCATTTTATATGATGAAAAACCAAGTATAAAGTAGTATGAACTTGTACAAGTTTCAAACTCAAAATTTTTTTACTTAAGAGAATATGTTAATGAATAATATAAATCATACGAGGAATGTCAGCTAACAGTTTAAGATGATATCAGCCTGACATCAGCCGTTCGCAATCAATATTCAATACCAAAAGTTGAATGGCGGCACAAACTGATAAATTTAACTTTTCATTTTATCTCTTTGATTAGGACTCGTGCTTTAACTTCGGACTAAATATTAGAGCTATAAAGCTAACCCATACCACGAGCTCATCCTCATCCACACCATCCTTACAACAAGCACTTCCTCCTCTTTTGGACTCCCATCTTTTTACTTTCTTTTCTCTCCTCCCAAATATTTGAAAAGAATGGCAAATTCACGCATCGCAAAGTTCATCACAGAGGCTGCACCACCACAGTATATTAGTGTCATGAGGCACAGAACGTCAAAGATGCTGGATACAATCAGCGAAGAGGACAGAGATGCAGCTGCGAGTGATCCTTTTCCCATGTCACCAGCTTCTTCTTCCACCATTGTTACTACCAGTGCTGCGCCTGTTCCTGCTAAGAATTCAACGTTCTTTCTCAAGAGAATTCAAAAATCTTTTTCGTTGCTTGCAAACTGAGAACTCTATTTACCACTTTTTCCAACATGTTTTTGTTCCCCCCTTGCTTGTTTTCCAGTAAAAGAAGTTAGGGAAGGAATTGCTATGTTGTCCACTAAATGCTAAGTTAGTAAATTGTATTACACGACAGAATGATATGGGAGTGTTGTAATTTCTATGTTGAAACAAAGTTTAAGATTTCAGTCGTCCTCATGATGTTAAGTTCATGTTTGATATATTTTTAGTACCTTTTTTTCTTGCATCTGTTAAATAAAATATTTAGCTTTTCTACCGGGTTGTGTGTATTGCAAAGGATGAGATATCCAAGAGAGGTTTCACTTCTAAGAGACAGCTACAGATTATTTTTCTAGGTTTAATTTCTCGTAGTGCTTGTATATTCCTGATCATTCAACTAAGATTTTAATGTTGAAGAAATTGAGTTGAGAGACAAATTGGTAGAGAATAGTATATTTGAAAAACATAGTTAATTAGTACATTTGAAATTAAATTAAATATAGGTTACACTAAATTTTATAGTTAAGACTTTATTAAAAAATATTAAAACTTAATTAAAAATTATTTTCCAACAAAATCTCTTTAATTTGAAATATTAATATAATTTAAATAAATTATAGATTAATAAAAAAACTGATCTATAAAAACTCTTGATCAATATGATGTGTCGCTCAAATCTTGTATATCATATAGGGAAAAATACAAGATTGTAAGTTAAAAGAGACATAATTGAAATTAAACAAAGTGATTTTAGGCTTAAGCTACTCATGCATGCTCGTTGAGGCATGAATACGAGCTAAAGGCTTGGTTTTGAGTTTTTTTATATAACCACTTTGAGACTTGTGTTTGAGTTTGTCATGTAATAATTTTTTGACCCATGAAAATTACTTTTTTAATAGCTCATTGATTTATTTTGTCTAAGAATAAAAAAAGTCTAAACAATCGTATTTTTCCTTAACCTGAATAATGCTTTATACATAAAATGTCACAATTAAAAGCTAAAACAAATCTAGCTAATTTTTGTTTATATGGAAAATAATTAAAGAATAATAGTGAAAATCAATTCTTATAATTACCAAAATTAATTCTTCATGAGTTTTGATTCTAAAATCCACTATAAATGGAGATTGAAGGAAAAGTGTTTTACATACATTTTAAACCTCTTCGTCATCTTAGTTTTTGATCACCTTCCTCTATATTAAGCTTTTCTTGAGTTTTTCCCCAACTCTTGAGCTTAGGTTCTGCTCTTGCTGAGATATATTGAGTTACATTTCCATAGTTTATGGACCTTACTTTTAAATGCATTTAAACACTGTGGTATTGTTTGAATCCTATAATAATTATTGACTTCATTCTATTTGCACCAAAAGATGAGTAATGAAACTTTAATAATAAATGATTAATCATTAACAACAATAAATTTTCAAGTCAATCTATTTCTAAATGTTTAAACAAGTAGGTGCCTTACACTATTTTAGTGTAAGTATAATATTCAATGATATGTTAGGTACACATGCTAGGATTTTCTTTTGATCTCTACTATAAGCTTTCAATATATAATTAGTGTGTTTGCTAAGTTTATTTTTGGATAAATGTAATTGTATTAAAATGAAGAAAAATTGTACTGAGTATGAGGGGCACATTATATAGGTCGATTTAACAAAACAATTACAAGAAAATGAAGCAAAAACTAAAAAATGTTAGAAAGGTGCAAAAACAGGCTACATAGACAAGCAACAATTGAATTGGTCAACGGGTTTCTGAATAAGCCAATACCGGTCGACTTGTTTTTTTTATATGGCTAGGTGCTAGTTAGAACCCTAAAAGCAATAAAAGCAATGGTACCTCTTGTCTCTAGGAAGCGTCAAATGGACATTAGAGTAACTTAGATCTAAAACATTGGTTCAAGCTCAACCAAACAGTTTAGACAAGCTCAAAAATGTCCTCCCAAACATCTTGATAAGATCAATAAATATGATGAAAGACTCAATTATTACTCTCATACCAGATGAAGTAAATCAAGGCCAACAATTGAATTGGTAAACTGGTTTTTGAATAACACAATATCGATCGACTTGTTTTTTATATATGGTGTTAGTTAGAATCCTAAAAGCAACAAGAGCAATGGTACCTCTTGTCTCTAGGAAGCATCAAATGGACATTAGAGTAACTTAGATCTAAAACATTGGTTTAAACTAAACAAAACAAGATTAGACTAGCTCAAAAATGTCATCGCAAACATCTTGATGGGACCGATAAATATGATGAAAGACCCAATTATTACTCTCATACCAGATGAAATAAATCAAGGCTTAGAGGACTAACCAAACAAATAGATGTGTAAAGTCCCATTCTTTTTCAAGTGCATGTATGCCCATTGAAGCAACATAAGTCATGTTAAAGAAGGCTAGCTATAAATTTTGTGCATAAAGTTTATGGGTCTATAATCTCTAAGAATCTTCCATGCCAAGTCAGTAGGGAGCTTTTTAGAGTAATGATCATTCCATACATAATGGTATAGTAAGACAGTCATGAGGTTAAAATAAATATAGCCCTAAATAGGCTAAAACCCCAAACTACCCAATGGAAAAGCTCAAGTATCCCCTTGAATGATGTCAGATACCTTGGCATCCCATAAAAGCTTAAAAGAAGTTAGCACTGTCGCGAACGCTTCACCCTCCTCCATCCCCGAAGAGAGACAATGCATGGTAAAAGGAGGGTTTTATAATTGTAAAGTTACTACTATAACTCTTAGGAGTCATCACCTAGTATTAAGGTTACTAGGAAACCTAATGGTCTGCGAGAGTCTAGGTAAGGGGACTTGTTATGCAAGGGGAAGACACATCACCCCTAGTATACCCTACCTAAGGTAAGCTGCATTGTTGTTTGATTATTTTTTCCTAAGCCAGATTTTCCATTTATTGGTCTTTTCTAAGGCTCAAAACAGATCCCTCTTCATGAGAGGGTCTCTACTCCATTAGGTCGAAAACCTAACCACTCTAAAGTTTGAAAATTTGTACACAACATTTAGAATTATTTTTTATCATCTTGGTACAACCTTGGAATTCAGCTATATGCACAAAAACAAAATGTTTTTTTGTTTACGAAACATTTTTTTTTTCAATTTTTTTATGCGGATTTTGTATTTTATTATAGTTTTAATTTTTTTGTGGGCTCGATGCCCAACCTTGATGGGCTGAAAGGCCCATCATTTAGGGCTAGACTACCAGCCTGGGTGGGATCACCGACCCACCACCCCTTTGCTTTTTTGGTCTGGAGCGGACAACCACCCCTTTTGGTCTGGGCTTCAAATCCCAGGTGGCCCGGGAGGCCCAGACCTCCTTGGTGGCCTCACTGGATACTGTCCAGCTGACCACCATGTCCACTATTCACCATGTGAATAGTGGAACGTGAATTAAATCATGTCCCACTATTCACATATAAATGAACGATGAAAAAGGATGGATAAAGAGGAAAGGCTCACCTGCCATTGCCGGTGCTAGCTGTTGTTACTGGCATGGAGGAGAAGCCGATGTTGGTGCTCGCCGGGAGCTACCTAGAAGAGAGAGAGAGTTCTAGTGACTGTAAAGGAGAGAGAGACTCTAGTGACTGTAGGAGAGAGAGAGCAGCGGACGTGCTTCGATCGGTGATGAGGAAGATGATGGGTGGCTGTTTTTAGTTTTAATCATAGTGTCTGTACAAGTTTTTGTGTCTCTATTCTCCCTGTTCGTGTGTTTTTTCCAGTTTTTTTTGTTTTTCATCCCCCGTAACTGTAAAATTTTCTTCCCCCTTCATGCATGGTTCTTTTGTTCTATTTATATACGAAGTAGACAACCTTTCGGTTGCATATTGCGTGCGGGATTCCTCCTTAACTCCTGCGGCAGCATGCCTATATGCCTGCAGTGGCGACATGTTGGCAGCTGTGTGCCTGCAGTGGCGGCAAATTTTAGGAGAAGTTGTAAATGTGTTTTGCCTTAATTTGTAATCGTTCTAATTATACTCCCAATTGGCATTAAACTTTTAAATTTATGCAATTGTATCCCCACCAAAATTTCAACAGCAGCCTTAACTTTGCATGTCTTTTTTATTTTGGTTCTTGGTTTCAAATTTATGCGATTTGACCCTCAATTGACCATTAAACTCTCATTTTTTTTTATTTTTTCCCCTGCTTCCAAACTATTGACTTGGAAAAAATCAATTTGATCTTCAAAAATTCCAATCTCCTCAATTGAACTTTGATTAAGCTCAAAAACTTGTTTTTTCATCGATTAAGGTCTTAATAAAATTAATTTTACCAATTTAAAGTATAATTAAGTCCTTGCACTTAATTAAATCCTTCAATAGGACCCTAAATTAATTTATAAACATAATTATACTTTAAATTGGCCTATGATTAAATCAATTGGCCTATAAAAAATATAATTATGCCTTTTGACTTAATTTTTAGGTAGATTTATCCAATAATAAATTACATTAGCCTTGAATCTGCATTTTTTGGAACAAAAGTGGTACGATCGATTTCTCGAAAACATCCAAAATTTTGATTTCGATATATCTACTAACTCCATCCCCTTTTATTCTATTTTTGTTATTTTTGTTTTAATTTAGGTAGATTTTGGGGAATAACCTAGAAATTGGGTTATGACAAGCACCGTGAAAGGTATTAAGTTGTAGAACCATAGCCAAATTGGAAACAAATAGTCTAATCAACTGGTAAAGCCCTAAATTTGTTCCCCAGAGATCACCAGTTCAAGTCCCACATCACTTAGGGTCATTGAAGGTTTTAGCTGGTTATTAACTTTAAGGTCCATTGAATTAGTTGAGGTGCGTGTAAGCTGACCGGAGACCCACATTCTAAAAATAAAAACTAAACTTTCGAACTACATGCCCTCTCCAATACTCCAATTGACATGAATTTAGAGACATTAAAAAAAGAACACGATATTTAAGTGTATTTTATAGGCATCTAACTTAAAAGATCTATTAATTTCAAGACTCCATGACAACACCAATGACAATAAATGTGCTTTTAAGAGTTTAGCTCATTTATCTTGTTTATTAATTATCAACAAGTTGGCCAAGCATTAAACAAATCTATTTTCCACCACTTAGTGACATCTCAATGGCCAAATAGCTAGCAATGTTCAAGTTCAAATGGCAAGTGGAATGTAGAGCCAAATGATACCAATGAGGAGACCCATAAAGAAGTTAGCTCCTTATATTCAAATCCAAATAATCACGAACTACATGAATAAAATACCACAAATCCACGAGGTTGAAACTAAAAGGTTTGCTCCTTTTTTAATTTCAGGTTCGAGTCTTGTGGTTGTTAATATGATAACCACTGAAAATTTACATGATCATTAACTTCAGGGCCCATAGGATTAGTCAAGGTGCGTACAAGCTAGTTCGGACACTCATATTAATAAAATAAAATAAACACCACAAATCCTAGTCTGACTAGTCCATCTCTAGCTCAAATGCTTGGTAGCCTTTCTCCATCACCAGTCAAGCCACAGTCTGGAACGAGAGTATTCTTTACTTGTTAAGTAAATTCAGCTTCAGAAATTACTTATCACATTGCTAAGATGTTTCCATTCGCATTGGTTATTGTTGCTAATCTTTTGAAGCCAGTTTCCTTTTACCCTTTTCTTTTCTAGATGCCTAAGCCATTTCTGATTCCCGATCTACTATTGTTTTGTTACATTCTGTTCTATTTTCCAAATCCAGATATTCGTTCATTTATATCTTTCAAAATATCAAATTTCTTTATAATGTAAGCAGAAAAGAATCTAGTTGTCATAACCCAATTTCTGGGTTACTCCCCAAATCTACCCAAAAATAACAAAAATAAAATAAAAGGGGCTGGTGTCGGTAGAAAAATCAAGGTGAAAATTTTGGACGTTTTCGAAAGGCTGGTCGTACCTCTTTTTTCCCAGAAATGAAGGAAAATGCAGATTCAGAGCTAAAATAATTTATTATTTGATAAATTTGCATAAAAGTTAAGTCGAAAGACATAATTATATTTTTATGGGCCAATTTGATTTAATCGTCGACCAATTTAAAGTGTAATTATGCTTCATAATTAATTGAGAGTCCAATTGAAGGATTTAATTAAGCGCAAGAGCTTAATTATACTTTACATGAGTCAAATTAATTTTTTTAAGGGCTTAATTGGTGAGAAATTAAGTTTAGAAGCCTAATTTGGGTTAAATTGAGAAGATCGGAATTTTTGGAAACGAAACTTTTTGGGTGAAATCGGGAGCCAAATTTAAAGATAAAAACATCGTTCTTCCTGGTTTTTCCCATCAAAAATATTTTTTTTTTGTCACAATTATTGATTTAATTTTTTTTTAAAAAAAAAGCCCATCACCGTAGCCATGCTGCAACCATTCCCTCCAACCCCCTCCCTCACACAATATCCCATTCCTGGACAGCACCCCCATGCCATGCACCATGCCTTCTTAAGATCATCGGAAAACTGGGGGAAGTTCTTAGACAGTCAACACACGGGAAACAGGGGGAGAAATTATGGAACAGGGAGAGAAAATACTGAAATAGAGGAAAATAAATTTACGTAACGGGGGAAAAATCTTTGATTGAGGGACGATCGTATTAACAGAGAATTGAACATAGAATGAGGGGAAAGACTAAAAAAACCATTAAAAACATTGAACATGTCATCTACCCCCTTCATGGTTCCAACAATCGTTTGAATTCCCAGCGGAAAAGCAACACACTCCCTTGTGATATCTCTTGCAATTAGTTCCACTTGTGGAGAAAGTGGTCTGTCGTGTCCAAGTTCCTACTTGAACAAATTCCTGGCTTCTTCTCTAGAAAGAGGATTCACACTTACATTATTTTTGTGCTATTCATCTGTCAACAAACCGCTTCTGATCGAGTTGTTATAATCAACTTGCATCCTATTAATGAGTCAGGAATTCCCACTTTGTGTGGTTTAAAGGAGTTCCACAAATAATCTAAAATGAGAAGCCATCTTTGTTTCTTCATTAGTTCTTGTGACAATTCCACAACTTTGTTCCTCAACTCATCATCTTCATTGAAAAATGATAATTCTATACATTTTGCGATCTTGTTCTGCAATTTATGAATGCTGAAATCTTTAGTAGCTCGTTATAGATATGTTTCGGTATTGTAGGTTTACCTGCTCCCCCCATCTTGTAAATGACAATGGTTGACACTTCATTATCCGTCAACCATGACCATATCACATTCTTATTCTCTTTAAATGCTCGACCCACTAGCTTTATTGAAACAATAAGTAAAGGAGCTCCTCTACTCTCACTTGGGTTGTGTTTGGGGCCTCTAAAAGAGCAACGTCATGCATCAAGCTGCTTTAATCTTGCACTATTGCTCACCACATCCTCCTTTTCCTCCACTTGTATGCTTCCAGTATCCACAGACAAATTATCAAGTTCTGCATTGCTTTGTTCCAACACTTGAATCATTGGCTCTGCCCTCACTCCAACTAAGTTTTGTGAATCATTCATGATGAAATCATTATTTACTGATAGAGAACAAAGTTGGTTATTTATTGGTTGGGATGGATCTCCTCGAGGCTCATCAGCTTGATTAAATGATGGCCTCTCATGATAGTTGCCTATCACCAGAAGCTCCTCATCTTCAACAATGATGCTAGTCATCCAATCTTCGAGCGAAAGCTCTTCTCGTTGGTGTGCCATCATCATTTCATTTTTATGATGTTGTGCTGAAGCTGAAATTGCATTAGTGACCTCGTTATTGCTTGAGCTTGCTCCAGTTTTAAGTTTCTTTTCTAGAGGGTCATCAATTGCTGCAAGGGCTGCATCTTGGACATCTTGAGGGACTTCTCCACAAATTCTAACACCACAACTTTTAACTCCTGGTAAATGGAGTTTGATCCTCGAAATGGAAGTATCTTTGGCATATCCATGCCCACAAAACTTACACCCCATGCGACCATCATCCATCTTCTCAGCATATTCCCAAAAAGATCTGTAAACATGATGCAAAATTGGATCATTATGTCGAAGCATTTTGACAAGTGGCTTTGTAGAAAAAAACAAAAAAAGATCTGTTAACATGATGCCAAATCGATCAGGGTCAAAATATTGAATGGAAGTTACATTAATTGTAAAAGGGAAGGTTGAAACTGAATAACAAGTTAAAAACAGTAAAGAAATGAAAAAGAAAAAAAACAATGAATTCAAGGATTATAAGAACCGAGAAAGACAAATTGATTTAGTTTTGGGAACTACAGAAAATGATCCAAACTCCAAAGTTTCTCAATAAAATTTCTACACTTAAGAGATCCATACAATAATAACATTGGAAGAACACAAAAGATAATATACCTGGATTCAGCTATTTATGTTTTTCAAGTGCTGGTTTGCTGAAGCAGTTTATATTCAGAAGAAGAAGTGATGAGAGAAAAGTACTATCGATTAAGCTAGTTCATTCTGATGAGATGTGGAAAGGAAAATAGCTGACTTGTTTCAGAATAAGGAAGCAGACAGCAACTTGGTAAGTTCACGTTATGAGTTCAAACATTTTTTTAATATCCGTATACTAAAAAATCCAGATTCTTAATGAAGTATACAAACAAGCTCTAACTACTCTTCTATCGAGTAATATTTTAAAATAATTTAAGGGTTAATGAGGGCAAATTTCAAGTTAACAGTTAATTGACTTGAACTGTTTAAATATATGATGTTGCTTATAATAATGAATTTGTTACACTTACGTTTTATAAATAAAATATGAGGAAGTTAATTGTCATTATTTATTAGGAAGGTGCTCTTGTATTACATTGCTAGTTTTTTGTTAAAAAACCATCTCACTTAAAACTTAAGCTATTAGGAGAAGCTCTGGAATATGATTTATATTAATCTCTAACACATACCCTTAAGTGAAAGCTTTTTGGGCTTGAAACTTGCACACAAGCCCACACTACTTTGCGCTTGATTTTTATCAAATAGAATGAGGGTGGTGAGATTTGAACTTGTGATCGTTGGATTAACAAAGCTCTGATACCATGTTAAGGAACCATCTCACCTAAACGCTTAAGTTGTTAGGTGAAGCCACAGAATATGATTTATATTATTCTCTAATAGCCACATCATCAAAAACAGCAAAAACTCATGCTATAGTCGTCTTGCTGCATCCCTCATCTGTTGCAGCACTTAGGAAGTCACTAACAGTATGAACAATGCGATTAGTACCTTAACTAATGAAATTCAATATCGATTTAGAGTTTATAAAAAATTAATGTTACTATCTATTTGAGTCATTGTTAGATAAAAGAAGAATGCTAGTTGTCATAACCCAATTTCTGGGTTACTCCCCAAATCTACTCAAAAATAACAAAAATAAAATAAAAGGGGCTGGTGTCGGTAGAAAAATCAAGGTGAAAATTTTGGATGTTTTTGAAAGGCTGGTTGTACCTCTTTTTTCCCAGATATAAAGGAAAATACAGATTCAAAGCTAAAATAATTTATTGTTTGATAAATCTACATAAAAGTTAAGTCGAAATAATAATTATATTTTTATGGGCCAATTTTATTTCATCGTCGACCAATTTAAAATGTAATTATGCTTCAGAATTAATTGAGAGCCCAATTGAAGGATTTAATTAAGCGCAAGAGCTTAACTATACTTTAAATGAGTCAAATTAATTTTATTAAGAGCTTAATTGGTGAGAAATTAAGTTTGGAAGTCTAATTTGGGTTAAATTTAGAAGATCAAAATTTTCGGAAACAAAATTTTTTGGGTGAAATCGGGAGCCAAAATTAAAGATAAAAACATTGTTCTTCCTAGTTTTTCCAATCGAAAAACTCTTTTTTGTCACAACTTATTGATTTCATTTTTATTTTTTAAAAAAAAAAACCCATCACCGGAGCCATGTTGCCCCATGCTGCAACCATTCCTTCCAACCCACTCCCTCACACAATATCCCATTCCTGGACAACACCCCCATGCCATGCACCATGCCTTCTTCTCCTATAAATAAGAGGAGAAAATACACAGACAAGGGGGGAAGATCATCAGAAAACTGGGGGAAGTTCTTAACCAGTCAACACACGGGAAACAGGGGGAAAAATTCTGAAACAGGGAGAGAAAATACTGAAATAGAGGAAAATAAATTTACATAACAAGGGAAAAATCTTTGATTGAGGGACGATTGTGTTAACAGAGAATTGAACATAGACTGAGGGGAAAGACTAAAAAAAAAAAAATAGCCCTCTCTCTCCTCCCTGCAGCCAGTTCCCGTGAACACCACACCAGAAGCTCCAGCCCAGCCTTCTTCTCCAGCTCCGACGACGAAGAGCAGCAGCCAGCAGCAACAAGCACGGCAACAGACTGGCAGCTTCAAGAGCTCCTCCCGGCCACCACAAGCCGCCATTTTCGACGCCACCACCACATGGACAACCACCTCGATCTCCTATTCACAGCGGTAGTAGTAGTTAGCCTCTCGTCGCCGTCGACCGAACCCCTTGGTACTATTCACGTAACCATTACAGGAGTTTGCAGGGGTGAATACTAATTCACTCCTGTCCCGTTTTAATTTTATTAGTGGGCTGGACCTGCTCTCGGCCCAGCCTAGTTGGCTGGGCCGGGTCCAGCCCAAGCCTCTCATATATGGGTCCTTGGCCCAACTTGGGTGGGTCAGCCCATTTAGTTGGGCCAGGCCCAACCCCTATTTTTTTTTTAATAAAATACCAAAAAAAATATATTTAAAAAAATGTGTTGTTTTCGTGAATACGGCCAAATTCCATGATTTTTCAAGCATATTTTTCATAAAAAATATATGTTGCATCTTTCACGTATTTTGAACAAAATTTGGATATCGTAACCAGTTTATGATTATCCGTTAGAATTTGGCTAAAATATCAAAAAAAAAAAATTATTTTTGTTTTAGCTATATCGATGTAAAATTACATTGTAAAGTACACCCGTAAAAAAAGATGTTTTTTTAAATGTAGTGTAAAATTCTTTTGGTTAGTCTTTCAACTCCTAACGAGGTAGAGATTCTCTCATGAAGAGAGATCTACGTCAAACTTTAGAAAAGACAACAAAAACAATCAAACAACAATGCAGCCTATCTTAGGTAGGGTGCACTGGGTGCACTGAAGGTTATGCGTCTTTCCCTTTCACAACAAGTCCCCTTACCCAAGACTCTCGCAGACCAATAGGTTCCTAGTGACCTTATACTAGGTGGCGACTCCTGATATTTATAGTCGTAATTTTTATGACTATAAAACACACTTCCATTTTAATCGCGCATCGTTGTCTCCCCAAATCCCAGGCGGGGCGCGAAGCGCGAAAAAATCGCCGTCGCGTACTAGTTAATATAGAAATTCTTGACGAAAGATTTGTAATAAACTAATTCACCGGAATACTTGTTTTTGTTATTAGATTAAATTTATTTGAATATTTTAATTTCTTGATTTTATAAGAATTGAAGTATATAAATGAACTTGTAAACTCAACTACAGAGAAATATAGAGAAGTCTATAGCTGATCAATACTGCTTCCAGCTGCCTTAGTTTGACATCTCGGAACTGGAGGACGTCACTTTCCTTCAACCGCAAGAACACGTTTATTAATTTCCAACTCAGTCCCTAAATTTACATTTAGTTAACAAGAAGCAAGACTGCTGTCCTGCAACAATTAATATTGCTGAAAAGATGAAACGAAAAAAGACTGCAGTCATGCAACCAGTAGAAACAATCTCAAAGGTTACCTCTGTATGGTGTTTATGAGGTGGTCGGATTCCAGCTACTTGGTGACTTTAATGATCAAATTCCACCAATCGGAAAGGCCAGATGTGAATAAAGTCATTAGGACTGAAGTCTTTAGATTGATTTTTTTATTTTTCTTTTTAGATTCAATTCATAGACGGAGAGTCAAAGTCTTTAATATCTCTTCCACGCTTTGAGAATTGCTTGTTGAAATCTATACGTTTTGATTTTGAGGGTATCGGACGAGACCCGCAAACCAAACACACCAGCCAATTGCTCGGATATTTTCTGAATATTTTGCCGTGTGGAAAATCATGGCATTTGAATGCTATGCTGCCAAAATCTTTCCACACACGATGTTGCAGCTATAAATTTTCTTGCTCCCTTTCCTTTGCATTGCTAGTAATTTGCAAGAAAGCGTATTCTTTCGATCTCTGAAACAATACTGCCTCCACTAACCTTCAATCCTCATGACTTTACTCTACATCTAGCCTTTCCGATTGGTGGAATTTGATCATTAACGTCACCAAGTAGCTGGAATCCGACCACCTCATAAACACCATACAGAGGTAACCTTTGAGATTGTTTCTACTGGTTGCATGCCTGCAGTCTTTTTTCGTTTCATCTTTTCAGCAATATTAATTGTTGCAGGACAGCAATATTACAGTAGGAAGATGGCCAAAGACAATAATTTGATTGACAAGTCTATTGAGTTCCTTGTAGGTCTTCAAGTATCTATTTTAGAAATGCAGAAAGAAAAACGCAAGCAATCCAAAGATGAAGAAGACGATTCATCCTCGCGAAAGAGAAGAAAAGCTGACCTCAGCAAGCCTGTCAGTTTTATCTCCACAGGTAAGGTAGAAATATCTCGTGCTGAGAGCATAATAATAGTAAAAATTCCTTGGTAAATCTGTTTTGTTAAAATCGGATCGTGACATTCCATCCTGCTCGGTCGCTATGAGGTTGAAGAAAAAGAGGGGGAAATATTAGCAATCAAAATCAGTTTATTTCTTTTTGTTAGAAATAACCAGGGGAGATAGGGAAGCATGGTGGAAACAAATATCTTTTATATATTATATTATTCTTTTAAGAGAGGAAATTCTGTGGTCTTAGACTTGAATACAATACATGCAGCTATGAACAATTTAACTTCAAAATTAATTCCAAGACTATTATCGTTACCAAGTTCATGATTTCTTGTCTATATGCTATTTCTTACTTGAAGATTAATCACTTTCACGGAGATGCCTTTTTATCAAAATTCAGTTTCCCTAACAAATCCCCATCTTGATTATTTTGAGTTTAATCAACATGGGTGTTCAACAATGGTAAGAAAATAACATGCAGATGGTGTCTTAATGAACCTGTGGAGATTATCGAGTGAGAAAAAGGAAAATTGATATAATTGTTCTCCCTATATTCTATGACATTGACTCTTCAGATGTGAGGAAGCGAATCGGGAAAAATAATATTTTTTTATTAGAAGTTTTTTTAAAATATATATAACTTTAATTAGCTCTTTTCTATATTTATGTTTACAAGTCTATTTATAGACTTCAAGTCTTATAAAATCAAGAAATTAAACTACTCAAATAAATTTTATTAGTTAATCTAATAAAAAAACAAGTATTCCGGTAAATTAGTCTATAACAAATCTTTGGTCAAGAATTTCTATATTAACCAGGATTCTTCTTTTATCTAACAATGATAAAAGTCATATATATAATAATATTAAATTTTATGAACTGTGTACCGATATTGAATTTCATTAGTTTTGGGAAAGCATTTGATAAATAAGAATCAATGGTTATTTTGAGTTTTATGATTTGCTCAGATATCTTCCTATTGTTCTTTATTTCTCATTGCTAAATAATGGAAGTGTTGAACAATGACAAATATTATCAACCCCTTTGTTTATGTGAAAGTACATTCAAATGAATTGGCGACAGTTTTTGCAGCTACCATGATAGAGCCAGAGTCATCTCGCTCTAGACCAAAGGGGGCCTATGATGTATTTCTGAGTTTTAGAGGAGAAGATAATCGCAAGAATTTTACAGATCATCTATATACTGCCTTAGTTCAAGCAGGAGTCCACACTTTTCTAGATGAAAATGAAATTCCTAAAGGTGAAGAAATCTCCAAACATCTCCTCAAGGCAATTCAAGAATCAAAGATATCCATAGTGATCTTCTCAAAAGGATATGCTTCGACTAGATGGTGTCTTAATGAACTTGTAGAGATTCTTGAGTGCAAAAATAGGAAAACTGGTCAGATTGTTCTTCCTATATTCTATGACATTGATCCTTCAGATGTGAGAAAGCAGACTGGTGATTTTGCAAAAGCATTTGATAAGCATGAAGAATGTTTTAAAGAGAAGGTGAAGGAGTGGAGAAAAGCTCTTGAGGAAGTCGGAAATCTCTCTGGATGGAATCTCAATGATATGGAAAATCGGTATTCATTTTCTTCTCTAAGATTCACTTGCACATATTTATGGAGTGATTATATGTACTTTAAATTATTTTACCATGTGATACAATAAAAAAATTAGCATATATACTTAATTGTCTCTCTATTAAGATCTTGCTTTTGTCGATGAGCAGGCACGAATCAAAATTTATCCAAGTCATCATCAAGGATGTGTTGAATAAATTGGATCCCAAGTACATAAATGTTGCTACTAACCCTGGTAGGTATTGATCGCCTTGTCCAAACTATTAGTGACTTCCTAAGTACGACAACAAATGAGGTTTGCATGGTGGGCATACATGGGATGCCAGGAATAGGAAAGACGACGATAGCAAAAGTTGTTTATAATCAACTCTGCTATGGATTCGAGGGTAGCTGTTTTCTTTTGAATATCAATGAAACATCAGAACAATCAAATGGTCTTAATCTTTTACAAGAACAACTTCTTCATGATATCTTAAAACAAAATGCTACCACTATCAATAATATTGATAGAGGAATGGTTCTGATCAAAGAACGACTTTGTCACAAAAGAGTTATTGTTGTTATTGATGATGTGGCTCAACAGTACCAACTAAATGCTTTGGTGGGAGAGCGAAGTTGGTTTGGTCCAGGAAGTAGAGTGATAATTACAACTAAAGATGAACGCTTGCTTCTTAAAGTGGATCAAAAATTTCAGGTCGAAGAATTGAAACGAGATGCGTCCCTTCAGCTTTTCAGTTGGCATGCCTTCAGGGACAATAAGCCATCAAAAGATTATATTGAGCTTTCAAATGATGTAGTTGATTACTGTGGAGGGATTCCTTTAGCTCTTGAGGTTTTAGGTTCTAGTTTGTCTATGAAAAACAAATCTAGATGGAAATGTGTGATCGACAAATTGAGAATAATTCCAAACCATGATATTCAGGAAAAACTTAGAATATGTTTTGATAAACTGGATGACCATAAACTACAAAAAACATTTCTTGATCTTGCATGCTTTTTTATTGGTAGAAATAAAGAATATGTATCAAATGTACTTGAAGCTCGATGTGGTTACAATCCAGAAGATGATTTGGGAACTCTCAGTGAAAGGTCTCTGATTAAAGTTAATGCTTTTGGAGAGATAAGCATGCATAATCTATTACGAGACATGGGAAGGGAGATTATTCACAGAGAGTCACCTGATCACCCTGGAAAACGCAGTCGAATTTGGCAACGTGAGGATGCATGGAATGTACTCATCAAGCAGATGGTAATAACTAAATGAACGTGTATCTTTTTTTTAAACTTCTTGAATATAATTTTGTTAAAACTATATTGAATTTTGTTTGATTTTCAGGGAACAGAAGTTGTGGAGGGTTTAGCGCTGGATGTGAGAGCATCAAAAAATAAATTACTAAGCACAGGATCATTCACAAAGATGAGATGCTTGAAGTTACTCCTAATCAATGGAGTACATCTCTCTGGACCCTTCAAACTACTTTCAGAAGAGTTGATATGGATTTGTTGGCTTGAATGTCCATTGAAATTCTTTTCCTTCTGATTTGATGTTGGACAACCTAGTTGTTCTTGAGATGCAGTACAGTAGCATCAAAGAATTATGGAAGGAGAAAAAGGTGCGAAACATACTACAATCCTCCAAAATTTGTCCTTGATGTAATTTATAATCATAAGTTACAAGCTTTGATGGTCACTTTTTGATTATTTTCCTTACTGCTCTTACAGATTCTAAACAAACTAAAAATCCTTAATCTCAGTTATTCAAAGCACCTTGTTAAAACACCAAACTTGCACAGTTCAAGTCTAGAGAAACTCCTGATGGAAGGTTGCTTGAGTCTAGTCGAGGTGCATCAATCTATTGGACATTTAAAGAGCCTCATTTTCTTAAATCTAAAGGGATGTCGGAGGCTAAAGACAATTCCCCAAAGCATTTGCGATGCAAAGTCTCTTGAGATTTTGAATATTTCTGAGTGTTCACAACTTGAGAAGTTGCCGGAGCACATGGGTGGTATGGAATCCTTTATCGAGCTGCTAGCAGATGGAATTAACAACGAGCAACTTCTTGCTTCAATTGAACATTTAAAGTATCTAAGGAAGTTGTCATTGTGCGGATACAATTTCAATGCAGACGCACCATCATCTACATATTGGCCTTCACCAATTTCAGCATGGATTTCAGCAAGTGTTTTAGATTGGAAAGCTTTGCTGCCAACTTGTTTCACTAGTTGGAGATTATTGAGAAAACTAAGACTTGCTTATTGTGGTTTGTCTGAACGCACAACTAATTGTGTTGATCTTGGTAGTTTGATTGCTCTCGAGGAATTGAATCTATCAGGAAACAATTTCTTCAGTCTGCCTTCAAGCATCAACGTCCTTCCTAAGCTTCAGCTTTTGAGAGTTTCGCATTGCAGGAATCTTGTATCAATCTCAGAGCTTCCCTCAAATTTAAAACTCTTAGATGCAATCGGCTGCAAATCAATGGAGAGAGTAAGACTGCCAATCCAATCAAAAAATAATTCAAATTTGTCTCTACATAGGTGTTCAAGTAATCATGGCTGGATTATATCCTCTAATACCGCCTGCGATTCATCAAATAATAGTAAGAATCTTGTTGAGGTACAATTTCATTCTTTCTTGCACACAAATAAACACACAATTGGCACATGCTATATAGAAAACTTATTTATGTATATTGATTATTGTTTAAAATTTTAGCACTAATCTTTGAAATGTATATATACACAGGCATCTTACAATCATTGTTATGGATATAATATTAACGACTACGATGCCAGATTGCTTATGAGTCTCTTTTTTTCTAAGTATCCAAATGGGTTCAGCTACCATGCAGAAAGGATGTTCACTATCATTTCATTTACCTCCAGCATTCCAAGGGTTGTTTTTTTGGGCTTTCGGTACAAGGATGTTTTTTAGTAGTAGTCATACAATCAAAGGTATTATAAGAAAAAAGAGCAACGGTATGCAATTGTTTGAAGCTACACAAGTAGTAGGACTCTATTGCCCTCTTAGTTGGTCAAGATACGTAAGTTTAAGTGAGATCAGAATGGAAGAATATTGTGGACACGAAGAGTTGGAATTGTATGTGAATTTGGGGAGTGAAGACATTAATGTGAAACAATGCGGGATCCAAGTAATAGTGGATTTGGATTCATTGGAAGCAATAGAGTGGGATCCCGACATTGAAATGGAAAATGTGATACCTTCACCAACAAGTCATCTCCTTTATCATCCCCTTTTATGGTTCCATATCATTTACTACAATTGAGAACTGGAAAGCCAATTTAATCAAGAGGAAGATTTTACTATTGTAGATTTATCAATTTCTTAGTACTACCTAGAGGCCCGTGGAACATTAACCTGAGCTCAATTAGTTAAAGGATTTCTTTGTGAAATTTCTATATTTCATGCTTCTTAGTTCTGTTATTATCGTGTTGTTGTATAAAATTAATTAATAAAACATTTTGTTTTGAGTTAAATGGCAACTACTCTCAATTATTTTTCTTGACGAAATGAAGCGATTGAGTAATTATCTATATATTTCAGGAACATGTAAAAACAAATTAGAACACAAAAATAATGTATGAGGGAAACTCATTGATTGTCTTTGGAAATCTAATTTGTCTCATGAGCTGATTCTAAACAGGCTAAAACTAGTAAAAGAAAAAATAATTCTAGTTAGGTTTGATATTTAAATGCACAACGTGGAAATTTGTTTTATTGTGTAATTGATATGAGTTGTTTTTTCTTTACTTACTAAATTTCTGGAAATTCAATTACTAAATTACTAATATGGAAATATCAATTAAGGTACTAGATGGAAAAGAAACTTAAGATTGAAAATTAACCCTAATGCAGTAAGACTCAAGAAATTCAAAAGCCAAGGACTAAAAATTCAAGAGATAGCCTTGTATAAATCTCACTCTAATCCTTGATGAGAAAAAGCATTGAAAGTAATGACTACGAAAAGAATGATTTTGGAATTGCCAACTCCTCTGCTTCATTTATAATAAATCTGATCTCATAATTTTACTCATGAAATGGAATAATAAGCACCATTCCAAATATGTTAACGATCCAAACATACCAAACTATACAAAACAAGAACAAACACCAAACCTTTTTTCCATAAATCTGTAAACCATACCTTTCCCTCATAAGAAAAAATCATCCAAATATTGAGGGACGATCAACTATTTTCCCAATCAATGCACCACTTAAGACCACAACTTCTAGAATTCAACATTGAGCCCTCAACAGAGAATTCACAATCTTTAAAATTCAAAGATGATTACAAACAAAAAGAAAAGAACTCAACATACAGTTTCTTACGAGAGGTTATGTTGGGGAGAACTTTTAGGAATGACAATTGTGATGCAACAAACCTGGAAGAGACAAGCCATCCGGAGCAAATTAACGAGGATCTTACCCAACCAGAGGGGGATCTGCCATCCACAGATTATATGGATGACCTAGTTGAGGTATTTGTGGATCAATGGGAGAGGTCTATTGTTACACGCCCAGAAATGAAGAGAGGAATTAGGGATTTTTTCTTATAAAAGGGGGGCCCGAAAACAATTGTTAATTGTTGTAGGGGGGTCAGGTGCAATTATCTTTATTTCAGTACAAGGACACTACTTTTTAATTATGCATTTAAGTCTGTAATGGGGGGGTTTACGTTTCAGTATTTAATTTCATAGTCAATTAATTATGTAATGGGGGGGTTACGTGAGTGGGGAGTTAATTAAGTAAGTGGGTAGTTATTTCCTTAAGTCTATTTATGGCCCAGCCATGGATGAATGAAGTATGCATTTTCTGTACTAAGATCAAATATCTTTGTGGAGGTTACTGGCTCCTTCAATTGCCAGATATCAAAATTCAATTACAATCCATTATCCCAAATTTACAGCAATTAAACTAGTTCATAATCAGGCTCCTAACAAGTGGTATCAGAGCAGCAATCCCGCGACATGGTTGAAGGCACCCGCATATCACAGTTGGCCGAAACTGTCCAGCATCTACAAGAGGTCACAACCAAGCTATCAGATGATCAATCTAGGCATGGAATGTTGATGGAAGGCATCCTGCAACAACTCAATAATTTAGCCTCCAGTTATGAGGGCTTAGCACAAGTGACAGCAAGACTCAATTCAGGAGAAGGAACGTCAACAAATACAAGGGGAAATACTAACCCTTTGTGTGAAGTCAATGGTGGAATTCAAGCAAGGTCCATTCGGCTGGACTTTCCTCGGTTTGATGGTGGAGATCCTAGTGAATGGATTTTAAAGGCGCAACAGTTTTTCTCTTACTTTGGCACACCTGAAAATCAGAAGTTGGATTTAGCTTCTTTTCACATGGAAGGAAAGGCTCTTACATGGTTTTGTTGGTTGAAGGATTTCGATCCCAGTAGCCAACCGGGAGGAATTTCTGGAGGCAATTCAGGGTCGATTTGGACCCACGACCTTTGAAGATCCCTGTTGGAGCATTTACAAAGTTGAAACAGATGGGAAGTGTGGAGGAATACCGAGACAACATTTGAAATCTTGTCAAACAAAGTGCATGGGGTTAGTGAAGAGTTCGGGAATCAGTACCTTTCTCGGTGGGCTCAAGGATGAACTGAGAATCATAGTCACCATGTTCAAACCGAACACTCTGGCTGCTGCCTTTGGACTTGCGCGTCTGCAGGAGGAAGAAGTCAACAGAAAAATTCATCCCTACAAATTCAGCCAAACCCATCACACCACTTTTAACTCTACTTTCAAACCTACACCCAAAACACCACCCTTAAACAATATCCCAAGAATTACACAGATTACCTGCCCCTCCAAATCCAAGACCCCAACATACATTTCAGTCCAGAAATCCTTACCCTATCAAGAGGATCAGTCCCAACCAAATGCAAGAGCGAAGAGAGAAAGGCCTTTGTTATTTTTGTGATGACAGATACCAGCCAGGGCATAAATGCAATAAACCAAGGTTATATGTGTTAGAAGGTATGGAATTTGAGGAAGAAGAAGGAGGAGAAGAGATTTTCAACTCAGAAATTACTGATATCATACCTGGGGATATACAGGTTGAGCTGTTGGGAATATCCTTACATGCTATTGCTGGAGCACCCTCTCCCAAAACGATGCGGATAATAGGGAGAATTGGAAAAAGCACAGTGATTGTACTCATTGATACTGGGAGTACGCACAGCTTCATTGATGAAAACGTTGCCTGAAAGGAGAAATTGTCCATACAAGGGAGCAGAATGGAAGTTCAGGTCGCCAATGGGGATACACTCCCATGTACTGGATGCTGCAAGGTAGTGACATTAACAACACAGGCATGTAATATTTTGACCAATCTATTCATGCTTACTCTAGGTGGTTGTGATGTTGTGCTGGGTGTAGATTGGTTAAGAAGCTTGGGAACCATTCAATGGAATTTTGCAAAATTATATATGAAATTCAATATGAATGGAAGAGCATACATTTTGCAAGGGCTGAAACAACCAGAACAGGTAGTAGAAGAGGAATCAAACCTGGAAAAGGGGGCAATGACCATGGGGAAGGGAGTTTGGTTACAAGTGATGCGCGTCACTTCAACAACTGGAACAGCAGTATAAATTCCAGTCATACAAGCTGTTTTGGATGATTATAAAACAGTGTTTGATGAACTGAAGGGATTACCTCCATTCCGAAGCCATGACCACCAAATACAGCTCCATGCCACAGCCAAACCAACAAATCTCAGACCATACCGTTTTCCCTATTACCAAAAAGAAGAAATAGAGAAGTTAGTCAAAGAAATGCTACAAAATGGCATAATTCAAAACAGCCAAAGCCCATATTCATCACCTGTTTTGCTGGTGCGAAAGCCGGATGGCAGCTGGAGGATGTGCATCGACTATCGAGCTCTCAACAAGGACACCGTGAAAGCTAAGTTTCCTATTCCTAATATTACTGAACTACTGGATGAAATTACTGGTGCAGAATGATTTTCTAAATTGGATTTGAGGTCCGGATATCATCAAATCAGGATGAAACCTGAAGATATTCATAAAACTGCCTTTTGTACACATAAAGGGCAATATGAGTTTTTAGTCATGCCATTTGGCCTCACTAATGCACCTGCAACTTTCCAAGGATTGATGAATGAAATTTTCAGGCCCTACTTAAGGAAATTTGTCCTAGTTTTCTTTGACGATATCCTGGTGTATAGTAAAACAGTGGAAGAACACAGCCAATTCAAGAAGAATCATGAACTTCTAATCAAATTGAAGTTAATTTCATAGAAATTGGAATTAGAACTCCTTACTTGGATGGAATCTAAACTTTACTTCAAAAATTTTGGAAGAATCTTTGTCTTCTTCTTCTTGTATATAACCAGCCACTCTTCTCGCTTCTTTTCTTCCCCAATTCTTCACTTTTCTTCTTGTTAAATTCTCCCACCCTAATTGTGTTCTTCCACTTTAGAATTCCAAGGCTTATATGGGTTTGCTAATTTTAGGTGTTTACTCCTACTTTCATGAAGGAAAAATCTGAAATTCTCCCCCCTCTCTTCTAGTTACCAGACTAACCATGGATGAGAGAAGGGATGGGTATTTATAGTTCCATCTCTTCTTAATTCCATTTTGGTCCTTTCTTTTTCTTTGCATAAATTTTGTATTATAAAAATATTTTGAATTATTATAAACCTTCTCTCTTTGTATACTTTATTCTCGGGGTTTCACGTCATCTCTGATTTTTTGTGTTGGTAGGGTGATAAGGGTATCAGCGGTACTTAGTATCGACAATACGTAAGTGGGGAAGTTAGTTTGTGTTTCAAATAGCTATGTTGATTATTATAGTTATGTATGATTGCATATTGTGGGTTTAATAGCTTTAATATTATTTTTTCAAAGTTTTCTTTATGGAATTATCTTGTATTTTCGTTTCAGGTCCATCATCTTCACGTAAGGAGTAAAGTTTATATAAATTAAATATTGGTAAAATCATATGTATGATCACTATTTTTGAAAAAAATAGTGATCATACATATGATTTTACCAACATTTAATTTATATAAAATACTACTAGATACAAAAAAAACTATTTTTGAAAAAAATAGAATGTAAGAAAATTAATTTGTTTTGTCATATTCTATTAAATGTGTCTGGATTTATATTAACTTTGGTGCAAATTGTTGATTGTTGTTAAATGTATGGTTTATTTATTGTGGTTGTGATGAGGATGATGTTTATGGTTTTATAGACCCAGGATGTTGGGTGGAGATTGAATTAAAAGTTATGTTACATATCAAAAACTTGGGATCTTTGCTAGTACAGGGTGAGGTTCTACCGAAATTTCGATAGAAATTTTAGTGAAACCTTATATATATATATGTGTGTGTGTGTGTGTGTGTGTGTGTGTGAAAAAGTTAGTTAGGTCTTCTTTTCTTAGGGGAATATGTATAAATAAGATTACTTGCTTGTCTCCCAAAGAAGGGGACATTACACCAAACTACCTGATGGAAAAGCTCAAGTATCCCCTTGAATGATGTTTGATACCTTGGCATCCCATAAAAGCCTAGAACAAGTTAGCACCATGAAAAGGTATTAGGTTGTAGAACCATTGCCAAATTGGAAACAAATAGTCTAATCATAGAAAGGTTGCG
Organism: Salix udensis; assembly: GCA_029204005.1. Taxonomy (NCBI): domain Eukaryota; kingdom Viridiplantae; phylum Streptophyta; class Magnoliopsida; order Malpighiales; family Salicaceae; genus Salix; species Salix udensis. The sequence goes on along the minus strand of CM055029.1, from coordinate 4,736,079 downwards.
GTCGTAATTGGAAACAAATAGTCTAATCATAAAAAGGTTGTAGTCCTAATACCAATACATGAGATAAACTTCAATTTATACCAATTTCTACCAAAGAGAATCTTCCTTTGTGACTAAAGGAGGATTGGTTAGCTAGAATGATATACCTCTAAGAAGAACATTGTTGACCTATCTTGACAAACCTAATGATTTATTTAAAAAGAGTCACTAAATGTTCTTAAATAACTTCTCTATTCCAAGTTTGAGCCTTCCTTATTCCCATACCACCCTTCTTAAAGGATAACAAGCATATGCTTATGTGACTTTAGCCCTCTAAGTCGTTTCTAAAGGAAAGCAATAGAGATATCCTGAATCCTTTTAATAATATAGAAAAGAAGAATATATATGAAGGGCCAATATACCTAGATGGAGAAGAAAATTGATTTGATAGGTTAAAGATGTCTAACATAAATAAATAAAAAGTTGAGGTTTACAACTTGATCCTCAAAAGAATTCACTCCACTAAAATCATACAATCAATGTGTATTAGATTAGTAGATATCAATGGGACACCCAAGTACCTAACTAGCAAAGAACCTAGCCTGAAACCCAAAAAATCGTACAAAATGGTCTTAAGCTCATTATTAACTTCTCATAAGAAGACATGGCTCTTCTATGGAATTTATAATAAGACCAAATAACTCAAAAATTGATTAATTCAATCTAATTCAATATAGCAATATGTCTAATTATTAAATGTGTTTGGTATTTGTAATACAAAGTATTTTTTTCATAAAAATTAAATTGAAGTAATTGTTTTATTATTTATATCAGTCAATCAAAACCTTCAAAAAAAAATTAATAAACATAATAAATTTAATAGATGATTGATTCATATTTGAATATTAAATATATTATCTAACAAATCCTCAAAAAATATTACAAGTGATTTAACATAACCTTTTAATTATTAGTTTCTTGATTTAATTATTATTTTTTATCATGAATGTTCTGGTTAATATGTTTGTTTTGTTAAATCATTTTAGTTCTTAACATTAGAATTCATTGATTATTTGAATAAGATTTTAAAATTGCTTTCAAAACTCATCTTACATTGCCCAAGGATTTCACAATCAATAATATTTTTTAGGGTGTTGAATTATCTCTTGGTTACTTCAAAACTTTCAAATAATTTATATTATACATAATATTTGCTCGTTTATTACCATTGATTGGGACATGTGGTTAGGATTAAAGCATAACATTGTTTGTATAAGATAATTTAGTTATCTCAAGTTTAAAAATCACTTACACAACTATCACAAGTCTTTCCATAGATATAGGTGTATGAAATTCTATCGAAAGTTAGTTCATTATATATATCATCTGACAAGCACTTGAATTTTAGTTTCAGGTATCCCTCATACCTAATTTTACAAGAACAATTGTTTTCTTTCATAAAAAAAATAAAATAATATGCATCGATTTTAACAACTCTAATTAATAATAATATCCAATTTTAGTAGAAACCAAGCTTTGATGTGATAAGAATCTCACAATTATAATATCATTATAGTTTTTTTGAAAAGTATTTTTATCTCGTAGATTTTATCTTTACTCTAGATTTATTAATTAAACATTAGATTCATTAATTAAATATTAAATAAAAACACTTTTTATCAATAACAAAAATGCTATACGAAATAAAATCAGTAATATATGTAACACTTTTGATATTCTACTCGTGATTTGCTCGACCAACTAGTGTCCATTCCTAAATCACTAATTACAATGTCATAGATTGTTCTTCAGATTTAGAGTGTCTATCAGCTGAACTGCCTAATGAATCTGCAATGCTTCTGACTTCTGCAATCATTGCCACCACATCATTTAGCCTGTTAATTGCTGAGCCGACTCCCTGTGTCAAAGATGACAGCATTATTATCACGAGCAAAGAATTTGTTAATGTTTTTTTTATTATTTTTTAAAAATCATTTTTATATCAGCATAGGAAAATGATCTAAAAATACCGTTTTTTTAAATTTAAAGTAAAAAAAAATAAAAAAACTCATTTTTTTTTAAAAATATTTTTGAAACACAGTGATAAAGCACAAGAAGCAAGCACATTGCACGTGGTTTGCCCCATAGATGTATGGAGTGCATGCTCAGCCTGATTGCTGCGATACAGCAGCTCGGTTTCCTCCAGGAATGATTCTACGTAGCACAAGTTTGTAGAGTTGTAAATTATCAAATTCATGAAAGTCAATTCATTTTCATACCACACCAGCTGCCCCTGCTGTGATGGCCATTGGTGCTGTAACTGCACTGAGTCCAGATGAACACATAACTGGAATCTTGACAGCCCTTGAGATGGAATACGCTGCTGCTAAGCTTGGTGTTGCCTGAAGTAAAATGAAAATTGGTAAGTTTAAATAGAAAAAGGAAAAAAGAAGTATCACAAATACACTATCAAAAATAGTTTTTTTCATGATTAATTAATGAAAAACTCGCACTAAAATAATGAAACTTCTGTATTCTGAATGCATTAATATTTTTCAGCAGCAGCAGTTTCATCTCATAATCAGATGTGTCAAGTATACATTAAGGTATTTCCCTATCCTGTCCTGAAAGAGCGTGACGTGATAGCAAAAAGCTGGAGATTTACACAGCAGGTTTCAAATTCGAGTCAGGACGTTCATCTCTTATAAGAGCTTTGGACAGTCTGGGGGTTTTACTCGCTTACCTGGCCCACAAAGTATGCTTTCCGGGAAGTGAGGTTTCCTAGAATTCAAAAAAAAAAAGTATTTCCCTATCCTTCTTGTTTTTTTTTCCTTTCAATTTAGCTTGTTACGGAAATTGATTAATTAGCTTCAGAAACCAACATTTTCCCATTTCCTTCCCTATTCTTCTGCAATTATTCTATGATAAAATAGTTCCGTAAATAGTGCAAAATTGTTTTGCATTACCTTCTCAATCAAACCTAGAACACCAGCTTTTGAAGGATTAGAACATTTTCCTCCTTCGGTCTGTATAATGTCAACACCTTCTTGTTCTAATAGCTCTGCAAGCTTGACCTGTTCTCAAAATAAAAAAGAACATCAGTGCACAAAACATGATTGTGCTTTCTTTCCATCATAGACAAGTGCTGCTTGTTACCTGATCAGGGAGACTTAGGGTGTGAGGAACAGTCACGGATAATGTCACGGATGGAAGAATCCTTTTAGTCTCCTTTGTCAGATTTAATATCTGCAAAAGTTTCTTATGTAATCAAGAAAGCAGAAACAGAACTGTAGAAAGCAGAAAGACTGATATGATCAGATGGTAATTTTTTTAAGTAATATCCGAGGCCTTTTTTTCTTTTGGGAATTTGTAGCAGAATTGGGGAACACGACGGACTATACACAGTGTAGATAATTGATGAAAACGAAAACTGGAAAGTCCTGTAAATGGAAATGTTAAGAAACCATCATCTAAAAGTTTAAGCTATTAGGTAAAATCCAGAATATGATTTATATTATTCTCTAACATATCCCTTCAAGTGAAAACTTTTTGAGCTTGAAACTTGCACAGGTTCACACTACCTTGTGGTTGATTTTTATCAAATAGAATATGGATGATGAAATTCGAACTCATGATCGTTGAGTCAATAAGATTATAATACCATATTAAGGAACCATTTAATCTAAAAACTTAAGTTTTTAGAAGAGATGGTAGTGTTTGCTCAAATTACCTGGTAGAGCGGTCAGCCAACCGATAAGACGTATACTTTAAATGTCTAGTGCAAGGTTCAACCCCAGAAACCAGTTATAACTGAAGAAAATACTTTGTCATAATCATATAAAGAGTTGATACCTGATCTGGAGAGAAAACCACTCCTTGATCATAAAACGAATCATAATTACCGATTTCCACCTGTAAAAACCATCTGTCTTGTTAACATGGCAACACAATTGCTTTCTCATTTCCTTAAGAAGCAAGCCATTGATGCACAGAATCAAAGATTTGCATAAAAAATAAATTGAAATCAAATGAGTTTAATGAGTTTGTGATCAAACCATCTGTGCTCCTGCTTCAACAGCAGCCAGAAATTCTGTTGGTTCCACAGAAGAAACACAAACCTGCAAGTTGGGGAAATTCCAAACGAATTAAGGAAAAAGAAAATGGTATGTATGATTTTGAACATGTTTGGAGCTCTATCTACACGCACGAGTCTGAACATTTTTCAGCTTTATCAGGATCTTGCTTTTAAGAATTAAGGTCTGTAAGTTTGATCATTGGACAGCAATTGACGGTTTAATAGTGCAAAAAAATCACTGAAAAATCCTAACATCAAAATTTAAGGCAAGAATAGATGCCAAAGAGTGGTTTGGTCTTAAAGTATCATAAAAGTGATAAAATAAAAAATGATTAGCATTTGTTTATGAAAGTCATTGAGACTCCCCAGTTAAAATAGTTTTCTAAAAATTATGAGAAAGTTTCCTCTGATTATGTATATAATACGGGCAAAAAAAAAGAATCGGGCTATAACCATTTAAAGAGTGAGAGATATTACAGGAAGGGAAGTTAAGGAAACGGCAAGCTTCACTAATTCTGGGTCACAAGCTATATCCACATGAGTTGCTCCCCCCTGCAAATTTAATGATATTGGATCACAATTACCCCCACCAAAAAACTCACAACAATAACAACAACTACTCTTGCAGCAATTTATATATCTGATAACAAATAATTTCATGTTATATATATAATTAAATAAATCATTAAATTCTGAAGCCAACCTTGTCCGCAGCAGTAACAACTGAAGCAACATTTTCTTTATTAAAATTTTGCAAACCTGAGATAATCTGTACAGTACACAGCAAAGATACAGTTCTCAAATATAATTGAAAAGCAAAATTCAAAATGAATCCAGATGAATGCTGAAGAGAAGAGCTCGAGTAGTCAAATAAGAAGGTGGTGAACAGAATTTTGACATGACATTCAAAGGAAAGATTAAAAGAAGATGGGGTTTTCTCAGAGCAAAGAAAACAGAATTTTGAACATCATGATTTTATATATGACATTGCTGAAACAGAGAAATATCTGGGTATCAGGTATTTGAGTTTCCTGGGTAAAACGAGAACGCCCACTTCAAAAAGAATAACCTTGAGAGCTCTTTGCTCATGGAAGTACTTCAACACAGTTTCTTTGGAAGTTGAGAGAAGAGCTCGAGTAGTGAAATAAGACGCTCTTCTTTTCAAAGGAGAAAACGATGGTTTCGATCCCTGAATAGGATTGCGATTTGGTTGCAGGAGAGAGTGGGAAGATGGTGAAATCGGCATGCAGAGCGAGGAAGAAAACATTTCTCTCAACTATCAGGGTGAGGTGGGAAATGGAGGGAAGAGATAAGAGATTAGTAGCTTTAAATGTCTCGAGTGCAGATATTTTTGGTGGGTTCTTCTAAGCTCTAACCTTACAGATTTAATAATAATTGTCATGAATCATGATCATGTTACTGTTAGTCTAAATGTTTGGTAGTGAATATTTGTTAATATAAATATATTTAATTTATTAATAAAAGTTTATTTAAATTTAATATCTATTTAATATTTAATTAATAAATTTAATATTTGATCAATTAATCTACAGCAAAGATAAAGTTTTTGAGATAAAAATATTATGTAGATGAAATTATAGAGTTATTATAATGTTTATGGTGAGCCTGATGTATATTATTTTATTTTTATTAAAGAAAGTAGTTGTTATCATAAGATGAGATATAAAGGATATCTAAAACTAATATGTAGTTGTTGTTAGATGACATGTATATTAAATTAAATCACATGAGAATTTCATATGGAGATATCACTAGTGTTTGTGGAAAGGCTAGCATAACGGTTGTACAGATAATCATTAAACTTGAAATCACTAAGTTATCATGTATAAGAAGTGTTATGTTTTGATTATACTATATATTGTCTTAATCAAGGTTAACAAATGGGCAAATATTAGGTATAATATGAGCTGTATTAAGGTATTTTAGTAATCAAAAGAGGATTCATCACCAGTTATGAATTTGAGAAAATATTTTATTTGTTCTCAAATAGTATTGATTGTAAATCCTTACTCAAGGTAGAGTGAGATTTGAAATAAGTTTCAAAACTTATTAATAATCGATGACTATATTGTTTAGAATAAACATGATTTTACAAAGTAGATACACTTCATGCTATAATATCTAAATCGAAAGATTGAAAAACTGCTTATTGGAATGTTAAGTCAAACCACTTATGATTTTTCTAATATTTAGGGAATCATGGTAAAACTCTAGAAATTATATTTGATCTTTAAATATAAATCAATTAAATATTGAATTAATAATAAATTTATTTGTTTAATCATATTTATTTGGAAATATAGTTTATATTTGGATCAACTTATTAAGAAACTTAATGGGTTACAAACACCAGAACCATTAGTCAAAAATTAAAATGAAATGATCGATCAAGTGTGATTTTATTATAAATGAGTTTTAAAAATTAAAGCTTAGAATGTAATCAATACAAGGGATTACAATTCTAACTTAGAAACAATCAATTAAGGGTTTGTTTGAATAAATTTATAAAATTAGCCTAAAATTATTTATAGGGCTTTTAGGTTTCTTTATAAATAGAAAGTCATGTCTTATATTTTATGTGAGAAGAGTATAATATAAAAGTACCTAAAACACAAAGGAAAAGAGTTAATACTTAAAAGTATAACAATTCATCTCTTATAAAAAAGTTTAGGAGATTTCTCTATAATGATTCGTGTGGATTATAATTAGAAGTCAGATATTTAAAAAACTAATGGTTTGAAGTAACCTAACCTTGAATAAATTATTCAAAATAAAAAAATAACATATTATCTTTGTATAATTCTTACATAACCCTAGATCTATCTAACACGATATTTGAAACTCTATATTTTTTAAGAACTTAATAGCTTATGACACGTGTATGTGTTTTGAAAAACTCATTAGTGGTATAAATGTCATTATTAGACAAATTAGGATTGTTAATTGCATATTTTAATTGTTATTATCTTTATTTTTGAATTAACTTTATGTGCAAAAATTATTTTTCTGAAAAATATTTATTTTTTAAAAAACAATATATGAATTACTACTATTCTAGTCAATTCTAGCCAGATTACTTGAATCTAGTTGGAAATTACCATATAATATTATGAAAAAAAAATGATTTTCATAGGTGTTATGGGCACTATTATGACAATTGTAACATTGGCTACCGCTGCTCCAGCCATTAATTATAGATAAATAGCCTATTACTATCGAAAGCAATAAGAAGTAAAGTTTAGGAACAAAATTATAGTTTTGCCCCTTTGCTTTCTTATTGTTATAATTAATAACAATAAGGTTTTAGGGTGTAGTTTATGAATTTACCCCTACTATTTATTCTTGTTGCAATATGGAATATTATATAGAATTACGATTCTTCGTCTCTAGATATAAAATATTGATTAAATACTTTAAAATTAAGTTAATTACAAAATTAATTTTTATAATAGAATTAGGATCGAATTAAAATATTTCTACAAAAAAATTAAAATTATGTAATATCCTAATAGGAATATGATTTAATTAAATAATGTTTATAAAAATATGTTTTCTAAAATAAAGAGAGTTTCTTATACCAAAATTGTTTCTTAATTGATCTTAAAATAGTTTAGGATACTAATAAGAATTTTAATATGATTAATTTTATTATTAAATTTTTTATATATAAAAATCAAAGTGAATTTGTATTAAATAAAATTTACTATGCTAGGAAATTATTAAATTTATAAGTGTCAATATTTTTTAAAATTACATATAAAGCCAAAAATTAAATTTGAAGAATAAAATGAATTTAGTTATGCATATTAATATATTTTTTTATGCATGATGGATGGTTATAGACATTTAAATACCAATATGATTGTGCTTTAATGGTTAAATGGTTATAATATTAAATATGACATGTGTGTCCTATTTTTTCTCATCTTGTTTCCCTCGAACATAACTCGAGTTTTTTTACACAATTATGTAAATTTTATGTTATGTAATATAGAAATATAAGAATTTAGATAGGAAAATCTATTTGTAGCCCAAGATGCAAAAACAAAACCAAAAAAAAAGCTACAACCATGGTACTCGCAAAGAACTTATAAAGATTTGCAACAACTACCTATGTTTTTCCATATAATTTGCTTTGAAAACTCAAAGTAATTAGTGTAGATATATTTATAATCATTCAATTAGAATGACATGCTAGGAGTATATGATTATATATAATCGTTATGTATGATATATCACTAATTCTATGGAATGAAACTTAATTAAAATAATAAATCCTTTATCAATATATCAAGTATATGTTGAGAACATGATATGTTGCCTTTCAATTTTATATGCATAAAATCAGAGTTTTATTCATGGATAACATGATATACTCAAAATTATAGTTGATTAAATATGTTCAACGCTACAAAAATGAGTCCTACTGAATTTATTTGTGTAATTTAGATGAGTTAGTCATGAACTTATGCTCATATAAGATTAGATATAATAGTTAGGTGAAATATAATAGTATGTTTAGATAAGGAGTTGTCACTTAATTGATATAGGAGTCATATAAAGATACGATAGATAAGTTTGTTATCTATTTAGTGTAATTTATTTTGATTTGTTGAGTTACTTAAGGTCATATAAATTAAAGCATTTTTTTCCAAATTAATAATAAGAGCTATTAATTTACAAGAAAATAGTGGCAGATCAAATTATTATTAAAGATCTTATCTAAATTTGGTTATAATTTTTTATGCATGAATCCAATACTTGTTATGTTTACCATAATAGATTGATAGATTACCATGAGTAAAGAGATAAATCTAGTCATACACACCATAACCAATGCTAAGAAACTTATTAAACCAAATTTATTGTATTAGTATCAAAATATGAGAGAGTAATTATTCTTATTTTATTAAAAAAGATTTTGACACAAAAGTTCTTGTTAATAAGATTCCTATTAAATTACTTTAACGTAACAAAAAATAATTTGTCTCTCTACTTAATGGGGGTGAGAGAGGTAACTTGAATTTAATGATGGTGTGAAATATAAAAATTTGATCTAAATTTAGAAGTGTCTTGACATTTATTGTCCATGTTATATATCTATCTCTCAATGTGAACCAATAAAAATTAGCAATATAAATCTAATATATATATATATATATATATAATATTTATAAAATATTTAACCCAACTTGGTATATCTATTTTGCACGGGTTCGATATTTTTTAATAAATTAATTTATAATTTTTAAAATTTAAATTGAATATAATTATAAACTCAAACCGGACTAAGTATATTTATAAACACCTCGAATTAAAATACTTTAAAATATAAGAACTCATTAGAATATGATTTCTTTTTAAAAAAAAACAACTCCCATATATCATCAATGACCGTGCAAGGAAGACGAGAAGAAGAAGAAAAGAGAAGGGCGGGGCCGGGAGTGTCGCATTTTCAAACAGACAACAAACGGAACGAAACACATCGGATTCCAAACACACACACACACACACAAAAAAAAAAAAAAACTTTTTTTTTATTATTATAATCTTGGATTTCGTGCAGAAATAAAACCCACATAAATTCCATTCCCAAAAATATAAAAATAAAAATTAACGTATATTTATCAAGCAAATCAAAGAACACTCCTTTTCTTTGTTCTTGATAGGGTTTTGTTCAGAGAGAAATCAATAAATGTGTCCTTCTATTCAGCTCCAAGGCCGTACCTTTCATGGTGTTTCTCACTTGCTGCTTCAGTTCCCTGAGAGCTGCTCTCTACCTACTAAGTAATGCCTTTTTCCCCCCTTTTCTTTTCATTTGCAGATAAAAAGAAACACATTGTTCATAAATATATAAATATTCACTGAGGGGTGAGTTTTAAATTAAAAGGTGAGACTTTGTGATTTGATGTTGGTCCATTTTGTGTTTTTGTCTTAGACCCATTTTGAAATTTGTCTTCCTTTTGGGTTCAATGTAAAATCATGATTTTTTCTAAGTTCTCATGTTTATTTTTAATTTAAGATTCATTAATGAGGGGTGAGTTTGAGGTCTCTTAGCTTTGAATAACCATTTGATTTTTACTGTAATGGGTTTTGTGACTGACAGAATTTCCTTTGTGTTATCTAAATTATGCTTTTTCTGTGCTAACTACGATCATTTATTGGAGCAAAATCAAGCCCCTTTAGTTCTTAAAATCTTGCAACATGGCACATTTGCAAAGTGAAGGTGATGTTTGGTTTGTGTGTTTTGTGAAGCTTGGCCTATCGATTGTGTAGTCATGTGTTTTTCTCAACTTTATGGCTCTGCAGAAAAGAAGGGTGTGTATGACTAAAACGTGTGTTTTTTTCTTCACTGTTGGTGCTGAAATTGTGAATAGCAAAATTTTAGTATATTTCCTTTGCTTCTGGTTATAACTTCAATTAATTTGATGTTCAAAGATTCATATTGAATAAACATGAGTGAAAAACGTTTTCTACACAATATTTGATAATTTTCATCGTACGGGCTATAGAGTGGGCAATCAGTGTGGAATCATTAAATATAAATTAACATTGAAGGTGAATTGTGCACATTTATTCATTCAAAACAACGTGTGGTGTTAAAGAGGTAAATAAGATTCATTTCCCTGCATTTTTCCCACTGACATTTTGAATGTTAAGTTTTTGTCATTCAAAATGATATTAGGGAAAGTGAAATGTGGGTATTGATTTCTGGAATTCCTTAAGGCTTTATTCTTACAGGGAACTTAGTATGGTTTTTGCAAGGATTTATGTGCATTAGAGATTAGTCTTTTGTGGTACATTTACATGGTTCGTTTATTACAAACCTGGGGAGTTACTCTTGTATTATGTTTTACAAACTGTGAATTTACATGGGTTCGCCTGTTTTGGATGAGTGTTGGTGAGTTAGAGTTGTGGTGGTTGTGGTTTCCCTTTTCAGTCAAACAATTTTTTTTTCTAGCTGTGAACATTATGTGGTGTGCAGGTTGGTTGAATGGTACACCTTTCTTGTTCGTCCACTCCATCTAAATGTTAATTTTATATATTCTGGATATTCCTCTATCCATAAACTAGATATGCCAATTTTCCCTTCTTTTTTTTTCATTTTGATCTTCGCATATCTGTGATGTAGCTTTTTTGAATTTTATTTTACTTAATTTTGACATTGGTTTTATTTTACTTAACTTTGATATTCCTTTATCAAGAATACTGTTTTATCAGTTCTGTAATTTGTAGAAGGGAAGCCCGAACTTCTTTTTCTGTTTATCTTTTGGAGCATGTTTGAACATTATGCATACGCATGAGTCATTGCTCACACTACCGAGCTTCATGTAGAATCGTTTGATAGCTCCAATGTGGCCAATCAGATTTCGTCAATCTATGCCATGAACAAATACTCAGTTTGTTGTTCTCTGAACTTATTTTATGTGTTGCTCAATTAATGAGTAACAATCCTAGATAACATGGCATGGGAGTCAAAAGCATGGCAGTAATACCACTTTTAACTCTTTCTTCAGCAACTACTGCCTTTCTGTATCCTGTCTGGCCCCTTCCTTGTAAACTTTCATCTTAAGATACTATGACATGTTAGTAGAGTGCGCTACAAAAATGCTTCCTAGGATGATGAATTGAATGTTGTATCGAATACAAGAAATGTTCCCTTAGATTTCTTATATTGCTATTGACAACTTTTAATTTTCCAAATGATCGGTTGTTATGATAGCTTTTTTCAGTTATGTTAATGGTACCTCCCTGCTGATTTTATTTTTTGTAGTGAAAGATTCTTGTATTTTCTTATGCTGTCTTCGCTCTCCATGTTCATTCCTTTTGTCCTTTTTCTGTCAGGTTCAAAGACAATAGTGTTCATGATCTCAACGAGCAATGGACATGAAAGATTATTAATTTTAAGGTAATGCAGAATTTATGGATTAATATAATTGAGATTTGGAATAGGGAATGAAGCCATCGGTCCGTGTAGCTTAGGGTAGATGTCCTGTATTTGAATGTTTCTGTAAATTGCTAATGGATTCTGAGATTATTAAGCTAATAGAGATGATATTTAATTGTTTTTTTTATTATGTATGTATATGTCATTTTCGTGCCATTATCCATTTATAGTCCCCCCCTGCCTCTCTAAAACAGTGGCATTGGGAGTTTCATTAGATTATTCTTTTCTAATAGCATGGTGCTTTGGTCCGACAGTGAAATTTTGTTGTTGGGCTGATATTAGCTTGGCAGAGTCAGGTGTAGTTTTCTGGTTTATATCAGCGAAGCATGCACATATGTGTATTACCATATTTATTCCTTGTCTTGTTACTACTTGCATTGAGCCCATTGCTCATGCAATGATGATAGTTTCCTGCTTACAAGAATTAGGATGCACTTTCAAATCCCAAGAGCTGCCAGTTCATGAAAATGGTCCTGAACGACGAGTTTGTTAGTTATTTTTCGATGATCCTACTTTAATCGGAGCAGAACCAGATACTGATTATTATTTGATAGTTTCCTGCTTACAAGAACTAGGATGCACTTTCAAATCCCAAGAGCTTCTAGTTCATGAAAATGGTCCTGAACGACGAGTCTGTTAGTTATTTTTCGATGATCCTACGTTAATTGGAGCAGAACCAGATACTGCTTATTATTTTTTTCAATAGTAGAGTTCATGTGTTAGCTGGTGGGATGGAGAGTATTCTATGGAGAGAAATAGCAGGCTTTCAATTCCTGCTTTTACAGGGGTTGTAAGAAATTGTAGAGTAGATGTTTATGTTAGTGGATGAATTGCTGGGTTATTGTTTGGAAAATCTTGTGCTGTTCAAAGTCATGGTGGTGCGATGAGGGTGTTTAACTTGCTGCTGGTGGCTATTTTTTCTCTCCTATAATTTTATGCTAGCTCCAAAAAATTTCAAAACAATTTTTTCAATTTCGTCCGTATGCATTTCATCACTATTTTTTTTATTTGTGAATAAGCTATAACATTATAAATACTTTTAAATTTCACTCCATAGATTTTTTAAAATATATAAATAATCTTTAAAATTACTTTTTTCTTTTTTGAAAATTTGTAGGCAATTGAAAAATTTTAATACAGAAAAAAAGATTGTAAAATCATTCTAGATGCGTAATATAATGTGCGTATATTTCACAAAACTTCCCATGAAACAAAACAATTATGTTTCTTATTTAAATTTTAACAATGCACTAAGGGGATGTTTGTGATTGTGATTTTGAAAAAGAATTATTTTTATTTTAAATTAAAATTTTTTTGGGTGATTTTAGATGATTTTGATATGTTAATATCAAAATAATTTTCAAAAAATAAAAAAATATTATTTTAATATATGTTTACATGAAAATCATTTTCAAAAGTAATTCCTAAATAATCAAGAAATACTCTTATAGAATTATACTTATTCCTATCTAGACTATATGTAAAAGGATCTAATGACTAAAGAGCTCTATGATAAAAATAAATCACGAACATAAAAAAATTGAAAATTCATGGCCGTTAAACAAAATTCTAGAAAAAGAAAAGAATATATTTCTTGGGTTAAGAGAGTGAACAATACAGGAATTGAAATTACATCCAGTAGAGAACACAAACTAGAGAATACAACTGGTAAGAATTTATGCCTATATTTTCTTTGCTGATTTTCGTTAATTACTGTGATTTTGGTAACTATGAGAAGCCGCCGCAAGGAATTCTCAGTGATTGTGATTGTTTTTTAAAGTATTTTTTTATTTATAAATATATTAAAATAATATTTTTTTAAATAATTATTTTTGATATCAGCACATCAAATGATTTAAAAATATAAAAAAAATAAGTAAAAAAAAAATTAATTTAATTTAAAAGAAAAAAAAATATTTTATTTTCAAAAATACTTTTGAAACGCAATGTAAAACACCCTCTTAATGAATTGAAAAACAAAATTCTCAGTCAAACTAAAGAATTTTCATGACATTAAGGTATTATTTTATGATGACTTCGTGAAAAAGACAAGAGCATCACGTTCCTATTCGAGAGTGTCGTTGAGGTTGTTTTTGAAAGTGTTTTTTTGTTTAAAAATATATTAAAATAATATTTTTTTTATTTTTTAAAAATTATTTTTAACATCAGTATATCAAAATAATTTAAATTTTTTATTTAAAATTAATTTTTTTTTAAAAAAAAACTTTTCGAACGTATTCCAAACACCCCTTCATGAGTCCGCAACTGCATTTCCTTTTAAATATGTTTTGCTGGGGTGGCGCAGAAACCATGTCTCTATCTAATAATTTCGGGCGAGACCCATGTCTCCAACTAAAGATTTTCTTTACTATATCTACATTCAATCCCGGTACTCGTGTGTGTTTTTCTTTCAGGATAAAATAAAATAATAAAGACATGGTTTGATGCTCTTTGCCCAAAATATTTATAGAAAAAAATGACCAAAAAATTCCACAAATGGCATATAAATGACATAATCATGTTCATAGGAGCCTTGATCGTGAGCATTCACGATGGCTAAACCTGCGATTTCGATCCGCACAATAGTTGTATATCATGTAATGCATCTGCACCCATCGGAGTAGTTTTCTACCTTGCACGTCGAGATCTTGAGTCAGCCAACCCTTTGACCCGTCCGAGTCAGTAGTGAGTGCACTCAAGTTTCTGTAATATGCAGTGAAAGGAGCCTTGGACCAGTCTGTTTTCACTTTTCCACCCTGTGTCGCCCAATCCTCTGCATCCCAGAGGCTTGCTTGAATCTTCATTGACTGGTTCTTGGGATAAGGAACTCCGATGGATTCTGAATTTCCGAAAACCCTAATGGGAATGTTATCCACTAAGATGCTGCAAGAAATATCAATTTGTTTCAGACGAACACATGCATACTTTGGCTGTGCGAAGATCGATGAAAGCCCTAAACTATAATATGATTTATTCTATTATATATATATATATATATATATATATATATATATATATATATATATATATATATATCAAAGTGTTAAGGAACTATCCCCTTAAATGAAAACCATTTGGGTTTGAAACTTGCACACAGACTCGCTCTACCTTGTGCTTAATTTTTATCAAATAGAATAAGGGTAGTGAGATTCTAACTCGTGATCACCGAGTTAACAATACTCTTATATCATGTTAAGAAACTATCTCATCTAAAATCTTAAGTTATTAGGTGAAACCTCGTAATATGATTTTTATTATTCTCATACATAAAGAAACTAAGCATGGGCTGAAAATGTCTTACATGATGCGTTGAGGATTCCATATAAAGAAACTGTCTCATATAAAAGCTATTAGATGAAACCCTAGAATATGATTTTTATTATTCTCGTACATAAAGAAACTAAGCATGGACTGAAAATGTCTTACATGATGCGTTGGGGATTCCATATAACTGAGTATGTGTGAAACTTCATTGTTGGATCGAACCACAGGTGGAATTCCTGCTCCCTATTCCCTTTTCCTTGGCTATACACATTAGTATGCAAAGTATAAGGGCTTCCACTTTGGTTTCCCAAGAACTCGAGGTCGATCTCGTCATGCATGTTTCCTTGCGATGTTAGCTGCAATAAAAATACATGAAATAAATTTTCAAATTTTAATGTGTCGCAGACAATGGCCTGTTTGAGCGAGGGTAAACAATCATGGTTATGAACTTGGATTCTAAGGATCTGAAACCTCCTATTGGATCGAGGTGATGAGGAAAATATTCATTAGGTTTGAGCCGTGAAGCATTATTGGATCCATCGAGGTGATCAGAATATGATTTATATTGTTCTAAAAGTTTCGCAAGTTTCAATCCAATCATGTATATGTATGATTAAATCCATCTTAATATTATTAAATTCGAAATGTTACTTATCTATTCGATCATTTAATGCACCCAAAAACAATACCAATTGTGATTATAAACATGGAACTCACGTAGAAGGTGGTGACCGTCCCTGCAGAGTTTCCAGGGACAAGCTTCATTTGCACATCGAACCTTCCAAAGAGATATGCTCTCTTGGATTGGAATCCCGAGCCTGAAGCCTTGTCGAGAGAAAGGGAAAGTGAGTTCCCTCGGCGTAGAATCTTGCCCCGACCATCACCCCATGTAATGTCCACATCTCTGTAGAAATTTCCTGCCGAAGCAGCAGCGAGGAAGGAGCTGACGAACAGAGAAAACAACAATGTTTTTGAAACCCTATTTGCCATCTTCGAAAGGAAAGAAAGGAATGAATCAATATATATGATAGGCCCTCCCTCTTCTTCTGCTCAACGACTCTTTATTAACCCTTAAATTTATGAACCGAAAATGATGGGTAATATATTTGTACGTACAGGTCACGCCTTGCATGAAACCATCAACGCTTGTACTATATATAGGCGTATATACCAGCTCAAAATTATCAGAAGAACTCTGAATTATAGTCCACGGAACTAGATAAAGATGGGAATATGAAAAATTGGAACGAGAGTTAATTTGTGCTGTGATGTATATTCTTTAACCTGATAAGATAAATGCAATATTGCTAGGAATCTGGACGTTAACGGCGAGGAAAATTCACAAGAATTGCAATTCCTCTCCGGTAAAAAAACATATTTGTACGATCAACTTCAATTTTGCATGCCGATCCGAGTGGTAACACAAGATAGAGAAAGTTGGGAAAAGAAGAAATGAGTGGCACAAAAACTAGTTTTGGAGAGATAAAACATAAGAAAACGAAAGAAAGAGTAAAAAAGGATGATGGAGATGCACTTGAGCTCTCATGACAAAGTTCCTGAAATTAACAAAAAGATATTGAAGAGTCCTATCTATAGATACCAAGAAAAACTATTAAATAAGATCATAATGAGTCACACGTGTCACTCAAAGATGACAAGTGACACACATGTCAACTAAAATTTCTCTAACTATTTGGACCAGCCCAAATTGATATCATTCTTTGCCATTTTGGTCAGGCCCAAACAAAGTCTATGAAGATATTTTCCCATATATGTTCAAGAATAGGTAAAGGCATGTATAAACCAATGTTTTGTGGTTTTCCTTTAGTTATTTGACAAGTAAAACAATGTTAAGCAAATTTGTTTGCATTACACCTAAGTTGATGTTATTAATACTTATTTTTCAAAGCTTACACTTTTTTGTTCTGTCCTATATGAACATTTAATATGTCTCCTTATAAGTCTTAAATTGATTTCTCATGTAAGTATATATGAAAATATATAATTGATTACCTTTCATTAAGTAAGTTTGACCATTAAAACACTACTCTCAAAAATCAATATCTTTAGTGAACTTTTCAAACACTCAAAACCTAAAATCTAGTTACAAAATGGATTTATAAGGAAACTCTTTTATCCAATTCATCAACCATTTTATTTTGAATTTTGACTTTATGTTTCAAACTAAAACTAACTTTTGAAGGAATGTAATCAACTTAGCCATCATATTTGTACTAATTCTCTTATAATTATTTAGAGTTAAAGCTTTATAATATGAATATATAAAAGTCTCTATTAATCAAATTGTGCTCTTAATTTTTTTTAAAAAAAATATCTTAAAATAAAGCTCTTTATCATAGGCATTCCACGTCAAGCAAGCTTTATTTAACTTCTCACTGAAAAAGGTTATAAAACATTTCTTTTGGGAAAGAACTCTTCCAATTCCCACTTCATAAACATCACATTCAACCTTACATAACTTGTTAAAGCATTTAAACCAAGTGCTAAAGAATTGCATAGCTTCTCTAATGTAGTACAATTATCTAAACTAGACTAACAAGGCTAAACCTAAAAGTAAGTCCATAAAAAACCCAAAAACATCTCATATAAAGCCTAAAGTTATTATTTTCTTGTATAAGTTTTTCTCCTAGTTAATTTTGAATTTTAATTACTTGTTTTATAATTATTTTGAAACTTTTAATTTAATTATTATTTTACTATTTAGAAATCCTAATGCTATATGAATTTTATTAATTAGGTAAGTTTTAATTAGGAATACTTTTCTATAAAGGATTTTAATTATAAATTCCTTACTATAAATAATTTTAGGAGAAATATAAACTCAAACGACTAGTTTATTTTTTGGAGATAAGGGATATTATTCAAATTTAATAAAAATAACAAAGAATTTTCTCTAGAACTGTCTCAGTTAAGTTTGTACTCTTAGGGAAGAGAACCTTACTTTTATGTTCATTATACATTATATTAAGTGGTATCAGAGCAGGTTAACATTCATATCAATGGTAAATCTGGAAAAGAATCATGGAGAAGTTGGTGGCAACCATCTACATGATTGTGATTAGGGTTGGAAAGATATTTGGTATGAGTTAAATCATTATTCAATAGTGATAGCAATTGTAAAAGGGTGAGTTCAAATTGGGTTTGGTGACATTAACACCAAACTTGATGACCTTACATCCAAACTTAAAGCACAAGGGTTCCATATAAATATAAATGAGGAAAAAAAAGAGGCACATATTAGGGATGAAACCCATGACCAACATGCTCTTGAACCAATTCATGCAAGTCCTAATAGTTAGTATTAATACATGTATTCATATGATGAAAAAGATCGAGGTAATATTGCTTCAAATATTAACTATGATCAAGATTATCATATAAAAATTCAGATTTCTTTTTTTATTGGTGATTTAGGAGTAAAGAAGTTTCTTAATTGGTTAGCTAAATGTGATTGATTTTATAAGTATACAAGAATTTTATATTTGAGGATGGTAAAAATTGAAGAACATGGCCTTATTCTGGTGGGATAGGCTATTAAAGTACTAGAAGGTGAGAGGGTATACAACTTATTGAGATTTGAGAGTGGATGAAGCAATAATTTACATAAAACTAATGGGAAATAGGTTGCTAGATTTATAAAGGAACTAAAACATGTCATCATAGATATAATTGGGCCTCACATGTTATTGATGCATACAACACAACTTTAAAGGTAGAGACATTGATGCAAGATATAAAAAAATACGAGATTTGATTATCAAATGAGGGTTTCTACCATAGAGGCTCAACTTACACCTATTGAAAAGGGTATACTACTACAAATGAACAATCAATCTAAACAATCTACTACTAGCTTCAGCTATGATCAAAACAAGTCTTAAGCAATTCCTAACTAGGAATAACCGGGAGAGAGATAGTGAATATTGGTAAAGTTCGGGTTTGAATATTGAAAAAAAAGAAGTTAAACCTTACACTATAAGTTGGATTACAAAGATACCAAATATAATAGTAACCTAAAGATGTAAAGTTTTTTTTCCATAAGCAAGTATAAGGATGAATTTTATTGTGATGTATTCACAATTTCAACACTATAAAACACAAACACATTTGATATGTAAGCATGTGCCAGTCCGCGCGGGCAATGCATCTCGTGATATTTATACAATAAAAATAAAAGTAACATATGAAACCAAATCAATTAACATTTTACCACCAGATGGTATCTTATAATTGAATTCAAAAGCAGCAAAAGCACTCTCTCTAAAAATGCTTAGAAAGCCTGCACTCACGCGGGCGACCCAGAGGAAATCTCTTATAATCCGTGCAATAATTGTAAATCATGTAATATTTCTGCACCCATCTAAGACTTCTACGACCACTCGCATCCAGGCCTTGAGTTTGCCAATAGTTGTTTATGGTGGAGCTAGAAGTTTTCGATGAACAAGAAGACGATCCTGAAGACCACAAGCAAGCATTGGCATTGAAATTTCTGTAGTAAGCTGTGAATGGTGCCTTGGACCAATCTGCTTTCACTGATCCACCTCTCGTCGCCCATTGATCAGCATTCCACAGGCTGGAGTAGAGTTTCATAGGCTGGTTCTTCGGGGAAAGGAACGCCAATGGATTCTTGATTTTCGTACACTCTTATGGGCGTGTCATCCACTAAGAAACTAGAGATAACATGTTAGAAAAATTTTAAGAAAACTTTTGTTAGAACTAATTAAGCTGTGCAACTCTGCAATAAAATAAGAACAGCAAATTCTTACATGATTCGTTGGGGGTTCCATACAACAGAATACATGTGAAAATCTTTTGTTGGGTCGAACCAAAGGTGGAATTGTTGTTCCCTGCCCCCTTTCCCTTGAGTATACACGTTAGTGTGAACAGTGTAGGGTTCTCCGGTGAGATTCCCTAAGAACTCGAAATCAATCTCATCATGGCACGGCCCTTGTGAGGATAGCTGCAGCAGAATGTTTAAATGGCTGAGAAACAAGTATAAAATGAAAAACTATTATATAACGGTATTATCGTCATGATTCATGTGTAGTATTAGGATTCCATGATTGCTTGAAAATAAATAAAGCAATGATCATATTAAAGAATAGAACATAATGAGAATTTATGTGTTGTAAGAGCTAAGTGAGAGCATGTTAGAAATTATCATTATACCCCTCTTGACCCACTTGTGTTCTTGTTTATTAAAACTCATGATCATGGAGATAGGTAATGGGGATTAATCATGAGGATCAATTTCCTAATTTTCAGACTCACTGAACATCTTGCAAACCCAGTGAGTATGTAAGGCACCGCGGGGTGACAGGTGTGCATGGTGTGACTTGAACAGAGGAAGGAAACAAATCCCTTCAACCGCTAGGCCAAGACCCTACTTGCTCTAATTTTCTTATTAATAAGAGGAGAAAAGGCTAATAAATTGATGAGAAGGTCCCTGATTTATCTATAAATAATAACCTGTTTACTCTCATGATTTATGATTCTGGGCTGCAAAATTATGCGATAAGAATCTTGATTATGAGAATAGTTGACTTACATAGTAAGCAGTGACAGAACCAGCAGAGTTACCAGCGACAAGCTTGATCTGCATATCTATCCTTCCGAAGAGATACTCTCTCTTGGATTCAAAGCCGGAGCCGGAGGTCTTATCAAGTGTAAGAGACAGAACTTTTCCTCCACTGAGTATCTTAGCACGATCACCACCCCATACTGGGACAACTTCTTGATTGAAATCACCGGCCGAAGCTGCCATGAAAGAAGCCATATAAAGAGAAAACAAGAACATTATTACAGAAACTACATAAATTTTCATCATGGAAGAAGCAAAACGTGCTGTAATTAATTTAGATTGGTGGACTGGTTAAGTTGCGTTGGAGAACTTTATATAATGGCATGATCATATAGACAAGAATTATATATGAAGGTTCAAGTTGACTCGATCCCAAACTACAGAAGGATTAGAGCTGGAAATAGAACACAGTAAGCTACGAAGTTTTATGTGTTGAGTTATTTGAGGCATTCTTACAATTATTTACTAATTTTTCAAACCGCATCTGCTGAGTTTATGCTAAACAGTTGATGCATTTTTTTATTACCAAAAGAAAAATGAATCCATATTTTCAGGCATACTAAGGGCTTTATGTGTGCTGCAAGAAGAAGAAGAAGAAGAAGAAGAAGAAGAAGATGAGCTGGATCTCGTATATCTCCAATCTGTTCTTTATCAGCATATATAATATAAGCATGATTTGGCTGCGTATCGTAGAGAAACAACTTTGCTTTGGACTCTTAAAAGAATACAAAGATGGCTTCAATAACTAGGCAATGGAACATGGAATTCAAGAATACACGTGAGTTTGGTTTCTTTTCAGAAGACCATGATGTGAGAAAATAAAAATAAAATTAAGAACACCAATACACACACACATACTAGCCACTTACCCACGCTTCGTCGCGGCCAGAATCATATTTTTTTAAACACAAAAAAATCATTTGATCCAAAAATCAGAAAACACCAAAAAAAAAAAACAAAGGAAGAAAGGAAGAAATATTAATTTTAAAATGATCATCAACACGAATTAAAATTTTAGGATTGAACTGAATAAAAATAAAACTCTAACAAAAAATAAAATGACAAAATTAAAAATAAAAACTAAAAGCATAGATGCATAAATATGGGTAAAAAATAAACATTGTCCAAGAAAGACCGAAAATAACTAAAGAAATTAATACAAAATAAAAAAAATCAAAGAATAGGGATCGAAATGATAAATAAAATATATAAATATATAATTAATTTTAATTAAATGAAAAAATTGAAACAAATAAAACGGATTTTAAAAAAAATCATAGTATAATTTTGTTAAAAAAACTTAAGAGAATAAGAACCAAAATAAAAGGTTGCATATATGACTAATTTCAATTGGAGGACAAAATTAAAACAAATTAAAACATGCGGACTGAAAAAAGGAAAGGAACCAAAAACCAACCAAAAATTAAAAGAATAAGAATTGAAATAAAAACCAACATATATAATAAGTTTCAATTAAAAGGCACAATTGTAAACAATTAAAATTTTCAATGAAGAAATCAGAATAAAAACAAAAACAAAAGAACATGGACTGAAATAAACAACCTAAAACATGAAGAATTGTCTTGTATTTCTTGCTGCAGGAGAGAGAAAAAGGGGGGAATAAAAAATCGTCCTCAAGTGATTTACCGACGACCTTCACACGACACACACTACACCGGGAAGGGAGAGGACATGGTAGCGCACCTGGTGACATGACAACTGTACATTTTACACAGCATATAGATACCACATGCTCTGCCTAAAACACGCGTGCACGTGAAAAACTAATGGCGTGTCCATACAACACGCTTGTAGTAAATTCAAAACAAATACAGAATTACCAATACACCCCTGAACCCAACAATAGCCATGAAAAAAATGGACATAAAAGTACAACAATGCCCCAGCACCAGGCCTTTGTTTTTGTCTTTTATAAGAGTATTTACATAGTTTCGATTATGCACATATATGTGGGAAAAAAACAAAAATAACCCCAACTGGCCCTTGTCTTTTTTGTCAGCTCCTAGGGGTAAATTGATTGTTTCACTGTGCAAATTTAAAACGGAAAATACTAGAAATCCTAAATAATCTGAAAATACAACACATGTCTCCAGAAAATATTTAGATACCTACGGTGCTAAGGGTTAAATGTTTTTGCTTGAGGGGTGGCTATGGTTTGCATAAAAGTTGCACAAAGGAAAATGAACACAAAGAAGAAATTAATTGTGGGAAAGAACTGTAGCAATCCATAATGTTTTTGTGAGAATAGCTGTAGTGTTTTTTCCACACCATTTATATTATAAGTAATATATATTCAAAACTAGAGGATGGGTTGGATGATATTGTTGGGTTTTTTAAAATATCATATACGTAGCAGAAACAATAAAACAAAAATTATTTAAAGTTTTTAAAATCATGTTAGACATATTTAAAGATATGAACTTCTTTAGCTTTGAATAATTATTTAAAGATTGGATTATCGTAAACCACAAATTAGCTATTTATCTAAGCCTCCAATGTCAATTCACATGAATCACCAATTATAAATCTCTAATTCAGAAAGATAGAATGTTAAGCGTAGAATAATAGCTCTTTATTATGTGACTTACGTAGTTTTTTTTTAATCTAATAGACAACAACCTAAAAATAAGAGACATAATTTACCCTTTATAGCAAGATTTTAAAAACCTTATAGATTAGCAAAATATTGATTTGTCTTTGAATAATATCCATATATTAATTTCAAGACAATTTTAGAAATTAACTTCATCAACTCCTTACTTGATTTTTATAGGTCTAGAAATTTAATTTATGTATTAATTATATTATATTTTTAATTTATAAAATATATTGTTTGACCCATTAGGTTTCTTATATGTTGGTCCAAGTATAAATTATAATCCTAATTAAATAAATTAAACAACTTAATTAATTATCAATTCAACAATTGATTAATTTATATTTGAAGATTAAGTGCATTGTTTAGCAACATGTCATGATCCTCCAAATACTAGAAAAGTCATTAGTGATTTGACTTAACCTCTTAGTGATTGGTCTCCTACTATAATTAATATCAATTCAATAATAATATTATGATTTAACATTAAGGTATGGAGTATATCTTCAATGTCAAGTCATTTTGTTTTCTACATAATAGTCATTGATTATGTGGAAAAAAATGAAATTCTTTTGAAGACTCATTCTATTTTGGCTAATGATTTCTTAATTAGTGTTATTTGAGAATAAATAGAATATTTTTCCTAATTCACCTAGGGTAATTAATCATTTCTTGATTACTTAAGTATCTTTACATAGCTTATATTATATTCAATGATTGTCCCTTTATTACCTCAATTAAGATAACATGTAACAGGATCAAAGCATAATATTCTCTATATAAAATAACTTATTGATCTCTTCAAATAGAAATCTCATACGGGACAATTTAGTATATATTTCTTATGACAAGTACTTGCATATTAGTTTTTTATATCTTTTATATCTCAGCTTATGAGAATAATTGTTTCTTTTTATAAAGGATGGAAAATAATATATATCATTGTTTACTGACTATAATAAATTTTCAATATTTAAGAGTGCATCGACCATTACGACCATCTTATGAACAATATTTTGATGCAATACGAATCTCATAATTATAACATTTTTTTTAATTTTCTCTGCAAAATATTTTTGTCTCATGTACTTTATTTTTACTCTAGATTCATAAATCAAATATAATATTTATTAATATGATAGCATATGAATATAAAAAATAAACTGAGATTTTATTATATATATATAAAATCACGTATAACCAATGTTTAACTATATGACATATTAAATTAACAAGAATAAAATGTTGGGCTTTAAGAAACTAAAACACCTATAAAACAACCTTTAGTATTTAAGTTAGTATTAATAATAGAGGAAAAGGAGTGTTAGAGACTATGTTGTATATGTTTGCATAGAGCAAAGGTAAGAGAAAAAAAATGATTATATATTAGAATACATTATAGAAATAAAAAATTGTCATACCTTGGGTTCAAGGATGTTTATATATACTCTTAAACCCACATAAGCGTGTCCATAAAAGGATATGATGATAACATCGTTGTCATCTATAATTTTAGCCTACTAGGAGACAAAGTCTTAGAATGGCAAAAAAGCTTTGTAAAAGTGACACCTATTTTTAGTTTTATAAGTTATGTATCACTAATGAATATAACAAAATCAAGCTTTAAGAACATATGGCTAGTATGTATGTGTGTGTGTGTGTATTATCCTTTGGTTTATAGGCGAGTAGATCATAATTGATTTAGGAGTAATGTATTTGAGGTAGCAATTGACTTTAAGATATATGTAAATAGTCCAAGGTTGGGCTTGTACAGGATCTTAATGTGTTTTCTTAATGTGTTTTCTATCTAAGGATGTTGTCTTATTAAGCATCAAGGCTACCTCACGACTAGCTTGATGATGAGTATTGTGGACTTGTTAAGTTATTAAGGTTTTTAGAGTCCTAAATAGTTTATCCTAATCTCAATAAAGCATTAGATCACTAAATATGACATGACTTAAATGTATGTGAGCTCATTTAGACCTTGGAATTCATAAATGATTTTTATGACCCATCATGGATTTATACTTGTGTTCTATATAAGACTTATATCAAGTTCTAAGATATGGGTCATGTAATCAGGGGTGTAGACCTTAAACATATTAGTTTCCCTCCAAGTTCTTATAGTGTGGATAGTGTAAAGCCTTTACCCATTATAAGGTATGTCATGTCTCATTTCACATTATGGGGTGGTGTGTGTCTTTCTTATATATTCCGTGTCTTCTTTATACATTCCTTTATCTTGTTTGTTTTCATTCAAAGTGATTCTTGTGAGTCTATTCATATATCAATTGATCATTTTCTATTGTTCCTTTAACAATCTTGTCATTGTATTTCCATATAAGCTTTATTATGATATAGTATATACTAAAAACCTAGAGGTTGGAACATAGATGCATAAAAGAAAGCTAAAAGTTGGTGTATTTTGTAATTCTAACTACATGTCATCCATCTACTATGTGTCCCACTAATATATTAGGTTACTCAAAATTCTTAGATGAAAATTATAATTTAACCAAAAAAAATATAAGTTTTAAGGGACTCCATTAGATATTTAAGGTTGTTTATGTTTATGAGAAGATTACTTGAAGATTAAATCTTTTTAAAGGTTAGATAAACTTTTTCAAGGTTAGGTTATCTTAAACCACAAGTCATTCAATTGTCTAACCTCTAATTGTAATTCATATAAACTACAAGTCAAAAATCTCCTAAAATCATTTTATAATAGAAGGATCATTATGCCTTCAAGTGCTAACTCTTTTTTTTTGTTTGTTTTATATAGAATATTCTATGTGATAATTTTCAATCTGATCACATCATATCTTCATTAAGGCATAATAGTTTGTTATAAGAAAACATCATAATCCTATAAATAGAAATATATCAATTTTCACTTAAAAAACTATAACATTTATTATTTCATAACAATGTTAGAAATTTACTCAATCAAGTCCTTACTTGGTTTTTTAGTTCTAGACTTGTAATCTCTTTGTATTAATTGCATTTTAATTCTCAATTTCTAAAAAATATGTATAATAAAGTCTCACTTGATCTATCATTTCATAATGTATATGGCCCATTGGGATCTCTAATATTTTGGCCCAAATATAAATCACAAACTTAAATAAAATAAGATTAAATAGATGTAACAATTTACTTTATTATCAATTTAATAAATTGAGTGATTTATATTTCAAGATCAAGTATAATGTCTATTAATATTTTATCATCCTCTAAATATTAGAAAAAATCATACATAGTTTAATATATCCTTTGAATAACTAGCTTCTTAGTATAATTATTATGATTTGATCAAGAATGTTATGATTTAGACACCATAACATGGAATGTGTATGCTTTATCAAACTATGTTTATTCTCAGCGCTATAACCATTATAACTATGAATGAGATTTGAAATTCTTTTTAAATCTTATTTCACCTTGCACAAGAGTTTTACAAATAATATTATTTATGAATAAATAAAACATTTATTTTATAATGTAGTTATAGTGATGAGTCCTCTTTTGATCACTCAAATACTTTCATATAGTTTGTATTATATTATATATCTTTGTATTTTCTTGTCTTTTATTGGGACAACATATAGTTAAGATCAAAACATATCATTTCTATATATAAGATAACTTGTGATATCAAATATGATAATCACTTACACAATTATCATTTGAATCTTTTCCATAAAAACATATGATTTTTTTGTAAGAAGTTTTTATACAAATCAGTTCAATGTACATAACATCTAATAAGCATCTACATATTACTTTTATATATTTTTTATACCTCAACTAGTGAGAACAATTGTTTCTCTGATCCTCCATTATTCCAGATCTACTAGCAGCGCAGTCATGAGCTATCAGCAGCATCTCAAATCCTCCAAAAACAAGTTTACAGCAATTTGCGCGTATCTCGACTAATCTCACGAGTCTTGAAGTTAACGATCATGCAAATCCTTAATGATCATCATATTAAGAACCACAAGATTCGAACGTGGCATTACAAGGGAGCAAACTCTTTTAATTTTAAATTTGTATCATTGGACTACCTATTAGATGACTAATTATTGAGATTGTTAATATTTTGGAATTTTGGCATAGAATTGTTTTTTCAATTTAAAATATATTAAAATTTTAATAATATATTTTATATGAAAAATATTGTTATTATAATTAAAAATAATAATTAAAAAAAACCAATAATTATCAAATTAATTTGTTTGGTTATTATAATGAATTTATTATCGCAATTATCAGAGTAATATTAATGAAATTACCACTTTTTTTTCTAAGACATCAAATATTTCATAAGAGTGGGAGTAATATTAAAAAAACTGGAAAATAAACTAAGGATAATTTTTATTATTTATTAGAAATAGCAATTTATGGAGTTCAAAATAGAATAATAATAATAATAATAATATCTTTATATATTTTTAAAATAAAAATTGTCTTTTTAAAGAAAAGGAAGTTAATGTTGGTTACAAATTAAAAAAAAAGATGCAATTTAATTTATCCTATAAAAAGGGGGGGAAGTGATATTATGGTAATTAGACAAAAAAAAACCACGTAAAAATATGTTTATCTCTCTCCTTTTTTATTTTTTTAAATAATGTCACTAATTACTCCGTAAAAAAATTCCGGCCTTTCTGTTGTGTTTTATCAGTCCGCGTCTATTAACCTTTCATTTCTTCTCTTCGTTTAATAACCTAACCTAGAACTTTAAGGAACAAAAACAAGAAATATGGATGTTGAAGACCCACAAAAATCAACAGAAAAATCTCTAAACCCTAACACCGAAGACGATCTAGAAGATGGAGAGATCGTTGAAGGAGGAGATGAAGACTCAGCGCTCAAGAAATCAGATTCCTTACCATACCAGCCACACCCACTTGAAAATCGATGGACTTTCTGGTTCGATAATCCATCTGCCAAATCCAAACAATCAGCTTGGGGTAGCTCCCTGCGCTCCATCTTCACCTTTTCCACTGTTGAGGAGTTTTGGAGGTTGCGCCTTTTTTCCTTCATGTGGTTCTTGATTTTCTTGCCTTGTTTTCTTGAACTTTGATGGGAATTTGCCTTTTTTTTTCTCTTAAGAATAATCATTTTTTATTTTGGATTTTACAAGTAAGAAATCGGTGATGCATGCAATAGATCTGGAAATTCACGTATACTTAAGAGAAAGCTGGCAGCTTGAATTGTGATTTTTTTTATTTTCATTTTGCTTTGTGAATGAGTACTATTAGTTTCGTCGGTGATTTTATGGAAATTGGTTTTGATTAATGCGTTAACAATATATGTCGTGCGGTTCATTCAGTGTTTACAACAATATACATCACCCGAGCAAGCTGGCTGGTGGAGCAGACTTTCATTGCTTCAAATATAAAATTGAGCCAAAATGGGAGGACCCTATCTGTGCTAATGGAGGGAGGTGGACTATAACTCTTACTAGAGGAAAATCTGATACTTTTTGGCTGAATACGGTATGTTTCAATGTTGTTCAGATGGCATTATCTAACTGCAGTTTTCTGTGGCTGCTTATTTTGTTTGTACACTTTTTTTTTGTTAGTTGTTAGCAATGATCGGAGAGCAGTTCGATCACGGAGATGAAATTTGTGGAGCAGTGGTCAATGTGAGGCCTAAGCAGGAAAAGATTGCTATCTGGACTAAGAATGCTTCAAATGAAGTTGCTCAGGTAGTGCTATCGAAAAGAAAAGGAGGTTTATGTATAGATATGAGTGTGTGGGATTGTTGGATCATAAATTGCAATGATTTGCATTATTCATGGAGATGGTATAGAACTAACAACTTTTTCATTCTTTCTCCTTAGACCATCATGCATTACTTTTGAACATGGTATTCCTTATTTCTCATGTACACTCCCATTGGTTTACAATTAGACAAAAGAAACAAAATCTCGTTAATGAAGAATTTTGTTTGGAGATGGTAGTCACTAGGATCTTTGTGTATGCACCAGTGACAATAAATCGAAGCTAGAACTACACTGGCTTAGGAGGAAACCTGGCATCATCTTCTAGAATATTTTTCCTGATAATTACATTTCCATTAGATGTAGCATAACTTTTTATCATCATGAACTGGTCAGTGCCTTGGGGATAAAAACATATGAATCTAAGTGTTGGTGCTTTCAAGTTTGCAAATAAATTTGCATCAAGTGTCTTATTTTAATCCAATGATTGTGAAAGATATGACTTGCTCACTGGTGTATGTAGTGCAAAATACTTTGGGCATCACAAGGCCTAGATGCTATTACATGTTAGAGTATGTAGGTGCTGGGTCTCATTTATTGCTCTAATCCAGAATCATATTTTGATTGCTTATAGTCTAGGTAGTGATTGGCTTTTGCATACATAACCTTTTTAATGAAGGTTGGCCACAAGTCACCAAATGCTTTTTTCCACATTTCATTTGGTTACATATGGATGTTCATTTGCATGCCTTAAAAGAGGGCACATAAAAAAAAGTGCTGGCCAGTCAAAAGTCCAATTCCTTTGCAAACAGAATCAACAAGGTCAGAATCAAAGGGGATGTACAAATGGCACCAATTGATGATTGTAGCCTGCACCAGTCATATGCGGTTGCCAAATGAATAAAACAAGTTGAGCCTCATAATAGCTGTGTCATCTTTGAACAATGTCAAATCTATCTTGCTTGTAGGGGCATTAAATGTTTTTGAATTTATTTGAGAAATAAACCATATGTTGAGTGGTGAAAACATAATGGGTTGTTTTCAAAGCTATGGAACTTCAGGGGGTTATTAAGATAAAGTCAATTAATCTCCTTGAATTTTCTGATCGGGTGAATTGATGAGCTGTCATTTTGCAGCTGAGCATTGGAAAACAGTGGAAGGAGTTTCTTGATTATAATGATACTGTTGGGTTCATGGCGCATGTAAGGACTTTGCTTTTTATGCATGTATATTGTCAGATACCATCTGCTTTTAGCTGTTTTGCATGGTGGAGGATATTGAGTTTATGTTTTGAACTTTGTTTTCAGGACGATGCGAAGAAAGACAGAGGTGCCAAGAATCGCTACACAATATGACATGTAGAGTCTTTTCTTGATTGGTGCATGTTAGGCAGATGAAAATGCTTCATAATGCAGGACTGGCAGGATAGAAATTTAGATGCATATTAGGATTATGGAACTTTTGATTGACTTCTTGTGGTTGCATGGTCTGCTACAATCACCATCTTCATCTTCTTCTTCTATTTTACTGTTTAATGTTTACTGGTCTTTGAATCAGAACCGAAGTTAGAAATGATTGGTTATCTTGGAAATTGGAAACTCTCATGAACTGCCCAGCTCGTGTGTGAACATGTTAGGAACTTCTAATCCCTGGTTTGACCCAATAGAACTGGTTCTGCTTTGGCACGCACAATCATAACTTGAATGATAATAGCTAACAACAACCTGCATTTTTACGGTCAATGGGTTCTGCTCATGATCTCATGTCTATGGATCTACGAAATCAAGATTGTTGTTATTCTAGCTCTGTCATGTCTTATTTTTATTATATAGACTAAATAACCTTGTTGAATGTCTTGATTAGCACTGTCGTTTTAACTTGCACAATAAAAACATAACAAGAAACTAAAAAACTACACCAGAAGAAGAAAAACCCTATATTCTAAGATTTTATCTGTTCTTTTGGTTCAGGTTTTGTATTCTATAACACGAGTTTTCTAAAATAATATATTTTAGAGGATTGATCTTGCCACATAGATAACTTAGGTTTTGCCTGTATATGAGAATGAGAGGTTTTGTTTTTGTCAAAATTTCGATGGAAATTTTAGTGAAAATTTATATATATATATATATATATATATATATATATATATATATATATATATATATATATAATTATATTTTCTTTTTTGATCAATGTGTATTAATAAAATTATTTGTTTATCTCTCAGAGAAGGGATGTTACCCCTAAAAAACTATTCTTCGATATGTTTTTTTTATTGTCTAAAAACCCTCCTAAAGACAGTATAGGAACTCAATAAATCCATTTCAAAATAAATAAAGGCCTAAAATAACCTAACAAACCAAAGCTCAACAAATTATTTAAAAAAACAATTGAGGGTCCTGATTACTTTTTGTGAAATATGGAAAGGAAAGACACCAACTCTATTAAACCTTTCTTGTGAAGAGAAATTTATTGATACCGAAATTGGACTTTTCAATAGCTAGAATATGGCAATGAACCACCTTTTCTCTCTTCCATTTCTCAACCACCCTCTTTCCTCTAAAATTCCAAGAATAAAAAAGTAAAACAAAGAAAGTTTCACACTAAAAAGTGAAATCCTAAAAACCAAGATCAAATAGTGAAAAAAAGAAGAAAAACTTAAGGGACTAAAATGTACTATTCCAAGCACCATGAGTAGTACAAAAAACAGTTGTTCTTTGTTTTTGTCTAAAAATTCGGTCTATATTTGTTTTGTTTTTTTCTAAATGA
The DNA here is from genome assembly GCA_029204005.1 of Salix udensis. Lineage (NCBI taxonomy): Eukaryota > Viridiplantae > Streptophyta > Magnoliopsida > Malpighiales > Salicaceae > Salix > Salix udensis. The sequence continues at coordinate 4,704,076 of CM055029.1, read as the reverse complement.
TCAAATCAATTTTTATTTTGAAAAATCGAACATCAATTTAATAACATGACAATTTTTTCAAAGAGTGTTTTCATTAAAAAAAAGACATCAAAGTATTTTTCATTGTAAGAAAATTAAAATAAATTATCAAGATTTAAAGGTCTATTTGGGAGTGTAGTTGACTTGTTTTTCAAAATATTTTTTCATTTAGAAATACATCAAAATAATTTTATTTTTTTAAAATAACATCAACACATTAAAATGATCTAAAAACACAAATAAAAATTAATTTAAGCAAGAAATAAAAATGAAGATTTTAAAAAAATTAAAATATAAAAACATAGTAACAAATAAACATGAGAATTGTTTGAATATGACATGCAAGGAGTAAATTGAAAAAAGAACATAGTATCCGGAATGAATAATTGTCCAAAGGACAAACGAGAAAAGGAGGGTTAGATTCATAGCGATCCACGTCACTCCTGTCCTACGCCACAACAATTTGAAATTTGACATTTGAAATTGGTTTAAACATGTTATGTTGTGGTATGAATTCATTTTAAAAAAAAATATTCAAGCATTATTTAACTTTTTTAGAAATGAAAAAACTTGAATTTGTTTAGTTATTAACTCAGTCGACTGGTCAAATCAACATACAACTAGAAAACCTGGAAAAACAATTAACCAAGAAAAGTTTATATTTTTTAAAAAAAAATATTGAGATAAATATATTAGATTAACCTAGATTAACTTGTAAAATTTATAATTCAAGTTATGAAACAGTAATAAGTTACGAGAGACAATAATAACCTTATAAAAAATAATTCAAATGGCATATTGAAACTCAATTCTCAATTAATTCAATATTAAAAACAAAAATAGAAATAGAAAAAAAACTCTTAAGTCAAGTCGACCTAACTTGTCAAATATGAATCATGAGGTTGGGATAACCGTCAAAAAAATAGTGTAGTTCAATTCATGGATCCAAATTTGAAAGACGAAATATAGAAAAAATCAAAAATAAACTACAATATATTATGAAGTTTAATTCTCAATCAACCTAAATATTTAGAACGATGAAATTGAATAAAAGAATTATTTACAAAAACAAATATCAAAAATAACTCAAATCAAATCAGCTAATTAACTCGCAAAAACTGCAACCCCAAGTATGAGATTATAAAGTTCAGCCCCTTACTAAACCTAAATACTGGAAAATAAAATTGAAAACAAAAGGAAAATGAAAAAAACGATGGCTCCAATGATTTGCAAGGAGGGAAATAATGATCTCCCCTTCTCAACGTCACATCTATAATATTATAGACAAAGTTGAGGTTCAGGGTTTAATCGCTACAAATTCTAGCAATATGACATCTCTTTTAAATGAATCTACCTGTACTTTTCTAAAGGCTCAAGGCCCCTAATTTGCAGAACGAATTTAAATGGTTTTCTATTGGCACCATGAGATGGTTTTGAAAGTTCATGAGATGCAGAGCCAATCTTTAGGTTTCTGGCAGGCAACATAAATGCCTGCTCGCTATCAAATTCCTGCTTTCAATTTGAAAGATTTGGTCCTAACAGATGGAGATGCATATCCTGAACTTTCAATCGCATAGAAGCAGATAATCGATTGCTCAATCTACATGTAGACATGGCTAACCATATGTTATAACAGCCCAAGAGAAACAAAAATTATTATTTACAAGTGCTCTCAAGACGTGGTGAGTTAACCAGAGAACTATTCATCCATCCATCCATCCACCTATTGATTGATACTAGTTCAGAGCTACATCCATCCACCTATTGATTGTTACTAGTTCAGAGCTACACCCATCCACCTATTGATTGATACTAGTTCAGAGCTACACCCATCCACTACAAAATTAATATATTTACACCCTATGTTTTTACCTGAAAAAGAGTCAACATGACATGCATGGAAATCTGTCAAGCTTTTAACAGAGTATCTCCCCCTCTTCTCCATCTTCACCCAGGAACTCCCCATCCTCATCTTCAATGTCATCTTTCATAAACAAACCCAAACGCTCAAGTGGGCTACCAATGCAAGCTCCACTTTCTCCTTTTTTTACTACTTCCATCTTTACTCTGCCAAAACGGAAATTGAAAGATGTTGAGCAGCCGCAGAGCCTCTCCAGTTCTTTTAGGATATCAAGGTTCTGTTCAATCTCTACAGTTCTTTCCATCTGCAGTGGCAGCCAAAATCAACAGGTAAGAATCAATTTAAATTAACAGCAATCAGAAGAATCCAAAAATACAAGCTCAATTGTAAAAATCAATTAGAAAGTACACCTTTTGGAGCGCAATTCGAGCAGCTTCTCTTTCCCTCTCCCGCTGCCTTTTCAGGTCCATCTCTTCCCTCCTTCGTGAGGCAGCTTCAGCAGCTCGGATTTGTGCTTCAATCAAAAGACTTCTCTATATTGTCATGAAATCAAAGTCCACAATCAAAACAAAAGATGGGACACAGAAATGATCAAAAAACGATCAGCAAGCCATGTAATAGACAGAGAGAGATCAATCTTATAAATAGAAAACATGTGAATTGACCAATGGATCAAATTAAAAAAATTGGACACCCTGACAAATAGCATAATCATCTAATTTCACGAATAACAAGACAGAAATTGGAAAAATTTGACACCAGCCTGACATACACATCACAAAGTTAACCATGCCTGAATGCTGAAGATCAATGACCAGGAAAGTTGTATTGAACAAATTTATCTTGACTATCTTTTGATTGCTCATATTATAAATGAGGATCACTACCACGTGTATGATTCTAACAAGGAATACCTGAAGTTGCATATTTAGAAAGACGATAAGTGACCTAAATTACCTTCCCGCTGCCGCCTTTCCAATCTTTCCTTCTCCTGCCGCATCTTCATTGGATCAGCTTTATCACCCTAACAATAAGCCCAAATGAAAAATCAGGCACCTGTACCATCAGCTACCCTCATCTCACAGTAAAGAGTCAAAATTTCAACACCATCTCAACACAAAATAAAACAGAGCTTACATCACGAAGTGGTGCCTTATTTTGAGCTTTTAAAATAGTATCTGCAAATCGATGTTTTATTGTTGCGTAACGGAGAGCTTTAGCCGGAGACAATGGAACATCAAAAAGAGAGCTCCAGTCTAACAAACAAAAGCAAATTTTAAAAATCAGAGCTAAAATCAGGTGAAAACACCAGCACTTAATTTCAATTACATGAAAACCAACCTTCACCCGATGCTGCATCTGCCGTGGGAGTTGTAAGCTGGGAGCTGGGGCATATATTTTCATCATCCAAAGCACTAACAGCCCCTATATATCAGATAGCCATATGCTAAGCATTTTAATGTTTACAAAATACCAAAAACAAATTTTCTCACCATCAGAATCCGGATCTGATTTGCTCATCTGTGGTACAGGCATAGTTTTTTCCTGGAAAAAAAATGACAAGCAAAGCCTGATCAGACATTGCACAAAATTGAATTTTGACCAACACACACATTACCATACCAGTTTTGAGGTATCAGTGCTACATGCATGCTGATCTCTCCCTGATGATCTCTCATATGATATATCTAAACCAAGGAAAAACATACAATGGTCAAGAAATAATAGGTAACAAAACCATGGCAAGGGAAAAAAATAAGTTAGCTATCCACCTGAGTTTGTATGGTTAGAATCACTTTGGAGTGTGCATTGACATGTATTACTGCCACAGCTACTACAGTTTGGGGCCACTGGGATCACCAATGGCTTCACATTCTTTGAGATGCATGCATGTCTTCCACCACCAACAGTGCCTATAACACTACATTGCCACTTTGTACCTTTGTAAGAATTTGGCACATGAGACTTGCACACCTCTGCTGGTTTAGTAGGCTTTGCCTATAAACAAAACAGTAATATACAAACTTCAACTACAAAGATTTTGAAAATATATAAATAAACATTAGAGAGTCAAAGTACTTGGAACATGGCAGACTTCAATTACAAAAAACTAAAAATATATAATACAATAGCCGAAACACATGGGACAAATAAATATACAGCAATCAGTGGTTTGTGGTTAAAACTGTATTCAAGTTTTTCATTGCAGATCTAATCCATCCTAAATCTAAAGGAATGACTCACTTCTGAAATAACACTTACATTGGATGAGCACCTCATCACCTTTTCTTCAGATGGTTTTGACTTCTTTGGCAAAGCATTGCTGTGCAGAGGAGGTGTTCTGGGACAATTCAGGCTGGCATCAATGATTTGTGTTGTCTGTCCACTTATACTCTTTCCACTTCCAAACTTATGTCCTTCTTGATTCAATTTTTCCTCTAAAGCTTTCCACCTTGTCTCAAAAATCCCATTCAGTTCCTCTGCCATTTTATGGACATTATTTGTCGGAGGATTATACAGCATGGCATTTGAAAAGGCCAGTTTGATATCATCTGCAAACTCCTTGATGCTAGCATAACAATTTTTCCCCAGCTTGGACTTTACTGTTCCTAGATCCATGGGATTTGATATAATAGAGAAATAATCAGGAATATTCAGTGCTACTGGATCCACAGGATTATTGAAAACCCATCCAGCTGGATGAACCATCAGTGATTTTAGAAGGGCAGAACACTGTTGTGTCACACCACGGTCCATCTTCTGCCTCTTCTTCTGTTGACATTCTTTCATCTTTGGTAGCCCACGCTTCCTAGAAACTGACACAGCATATTTCTGCTTCACAATATCTGAATTACTTGTCTGAGAACCAGGATTCTCCCCCACAGAAACGCTGCAACTCTGTTCATCAGCATTCAACATTTTCCCAGGAAAAACTTCTATTCTTTGGGAAGCAATCTTAATCGTCAACTTCTTCATAACTACACTCCCAGCAGCAATCATTCAGATTTCCAGCATGCCACGAATCATCAAAATTATATGACCAGCAGCACTGTGTCAAGCAGTGCCCTAACGTCAACAAAATTAACATGAATAATCAAGGGAAAAGTATATAACCCTTCGTAAATTTCAAAACAAATGAGGCCAACCCAGAAAAGGAAAAAAAAGTAGATTTAAATGAAAGAAACCAGCAAAACAAGCGAGCCCACGATAAACCCTCAAATCAAATATCAAACAGAGAATATGTAGTGTATGTGTGTGTGAGTGATGTGAGTTTGAGTTGAATATATATATATATATATATATATATATATATATATATATATATATTCAACTCAAACTCACATCACTCACACACAAAGTTTTAATCTTCTTCGCATTGCATTAAATAACAACAGTTATTTTACCATAAAATCAATAACCCTTAACTTAATTCAAAAAAGAAAACCCTGAAAGCAAGGTATAAACACGAAAACCAACAGAGAACGAGATTAGGGTTTCCAGAATTTAAAATCGAATAAGAAAAACAATCAAGCAAAAAAATCCTAGATATCGATATCCAAAAAAAAACGAAATCCGAAATCGCAATTTAACAGTTAGTTATTAGGATTTAACGAAAGACGTACCAGGATCCAAAAGAGTAGATCGCAGGCTGCTCTGGAAGAAAATTTGACTGCAAGAAGGGCAAGAGATAAGGCGATTTTGTAGGGCAGTGTGCTACTAGAGAGTGAGCTCTCGCTCGCTCCCTCGTTCGCTCGCTCTAATCTATTTTAGGGTTTTTCTTTTTCTATTTTTTCTTCTCTCTCTCTCTCTTGTTTGCTTTTTTTATATTCTACTGGCCTACTGGGAGTTGGAGGTTGAGATCCGCAAGTACATTCCGCGTTTTGTTGTAATGACGCTTTTGTCCTCGTAAAGGTCCGTCACGGACCTCACGGTCTTAATTTTGGCGGTGTTTCCTTATTCTTTTGTTTTAGATGATGTACTTGTCGGTAATTCTAATACGTAATTGAGTTATTTATTTATTAATTACAAAATCGGGCGGGAGTGAATATTATAATTACAGGTGAATACAAAAAGTCCGGGGAGTTTAGTGTGCTGTGCTTTTTTTAATCTATTTTCTTTTTATTTTAATTTAGCCTTTATTAGATATCATTACAAATTAATTTAAGCTAATTTACTAGGAGAGTTTAAGATTAAAAGAGAAATAATTAAAGTAAAAAATACAGAAAATAGTGAGTGACTCATTCAATCTTTGTGGTGAAATACATATTTTCCTCTTAAAAACAAAACCCAAGAAGCTATAGTATATGGGGCACAAGGTATTTTTTGTCTTTTCTTAAAACAGTATAATTATCAAAGTAGCCTTACAGGCACACAAAAAAAATTATGTTAAGGGGTATTATGATAATTTTTCTTTTCTTACGCAATAAAATAATGAATATACACCCTTATAATAATAAAAATATATATATATCTTGCAAGAGCATTTTAGTCTTTTATCTTGTTTTTTTTATTATATTTAAGAACATGGAGGGACATTCAAGACTTTTCCATATCATGCCCTTTGGCCTATGCAATTCCCCAAACTACTTTCTAAAGATGTATGGTTAGTATATTTTCATATTATACTGAGCATTTCATAAGAATCTTTATGAATGATTTTATAGTTTATGAGGGACTCTTTTGATAATTATTCGAATAACCTTACATTTGTTCTTCAAAGATAAATAAAAACTAATCTTGCTTTAAATTTTGAAGAAAGTTTTATTTCATGGTTGAACAAGGTGTAGTTTCTAGGGTCATGTTGTTTCATGTAGCATAATAGAGATAGATAAAGCTAAAGTTGATATTATTAAATATTTACCTTACCCCACTAGTATGAAGGAAGTTTTTTTATTATTCCTAGACATGCAAGTTTTTATCAAAGATTCATCAAGGACTTTACTCCTATGCAAGTTGTTGCAAAAACAATCTGCATTTTGAGTTTGACAAGGCATGTAAAAAGGCATTAAAGAGAACAACTCTAGATATTCAGTCAAAGAGGATGTTTGACATTACGTTTCAAAAAGCATTTTTGAAAAAAATAAATTTTATTTTTTATTTTTATTTTATTACTTTAGATTAAAAAAATTAGATGTTTTTATATCATTTTAATATGCTCATGTAAAAAATAATTTTAAAAAAATATATTATTTTGATGCATTTATAAACAAAAAATACTTTTAAAAACAACTTCAACCACACTTCTAAACAGCCAAAAAAAAAAGTTCCTTCCTTTTAAGATTATGTCAATGATCACGCAGCAACAGCAGCAGGCACTATTTCGGATTAAAGAATCTTAATAGTAAGAACAATAACAATACTCTATCAAAGAAGTTGGCTCAAACTTGTGAAGATGACTTCACAAGATACTACATTCCAAAAGAACCGGATCCAATCATTCTTAAATTGTGGCCAATAGTGATCAAATTTAAAATAATCTTGTCTGGCCTGAACACATGTTGTCTTATCCATTAATCAATAATTAAGTATTCTCATGATGCTACGCAACATTCATCATGTCTTTTAACCATTTAGCTTCTTCTTTTTCCTCGTTTGTAAGAGTTATAGCTTTGAAAACTACCCCTTCAATCTTCCGAAATTTGTCACATTTAGATTTAATTATTGATTTTAAATTTGTTTATAGATTTATGGTGGCTAATCAAATATTGTTAATGATAAGAATTAATTCTTATTAATTCTTCAACATTTCAAAACTCACTATAAAAAAAGGGTGAAGGAAGAGTTTTGTAACTAGAATTTTTTTAGATTTTACACTCTTCCTCACCTCATTTTTAGAGTAATGTAATATATGGATCAAAAACCTTGTATAAAAATGCATCTAAACTATAATGATATTGTTAAAATCTTAGAATGCATGTTTGCAAACTCCTAGTTGCACAAGTTAAAAGCAACAAAGCCTAAGGAACAAATAATTTATCATTGACAACAAAAATCTTATTACTTTAAAGAGCTTCAATAAGTACCCTTCTTGTTTTCATGTAAACATGGATATTTTTTATTACTACCATGCATGCTAGGAGTTTATTTCATTTTATATCAATTGCAAGTTTAATTATTTCTTAATTTGCATGCTAGCATTCTATTATTATTATTATTATTTGTGTTGAAAACATGTTTGTCATTAGTTACATTTTACATGCATATAGTTTTAAACATGTATAAATTCTAGGCTTTTGTTGAATGTCTTTTGTTTAACTTGACTTTGTGATAATAAACTAAATATCTTTGCTCATTAGTCATATATATATATATATATATATATATATATATATATATATGTATATATGTATAAAAGAAAACTTTAATTTACAAATCCATCATACATGCTAAGATTACACCAAACAATGACAACTAGAGGAATCGGATTCCCTGGAAATATTCTGTGAACAGAACAATGTTCATGTTAGATGGAAGAAAAAAACATATTGATTGTCAACATTTCAACTTGAAGGAGTATCATATGGAGGACACAGATTGTACGGATAACAATGCAACTAAAGGCCTCGAATAAGTCCAAAATGAGCCTTAAACATATACCAACCTAAATTATAGGCATTTCTAAATATCAATACTAAAACAATGATGACAACAAACGAATATAAAAGTAGAAAAAAAAGGGTGAGAAACTTAACAGTTAAACATACAGTATGAAGGAAGAGACGGTAGAGCTCTTATGTTCGAAATACATCATGATCCTCAGCCGATTAACATTTCTCTTCACATGTTTTCCCAAAGTCAGCGTCTTTGAGATGCTACTGTGGTCTTCTGGTTCTTTGGAATGTAAGCAAACTGGCTAAAATCAACAGCATTATTCGACCTTCCACGGAAAGAAAGTCAGCATCATAGATGGAGATATTGCGTAAATTTAATAACAAAACACAACTCAGCATTAGGACTAAATATATTACCTTTCGGTACAAGTGTTCCGAATGTCTTTCAGAGGGGCTCGCAGTCCACTGGCACGAGAACCAGATGAGTTGTATTTAAATGACGATATCACAGAAATAAATCTTTCTATTGATTTCTCTGCTATATTGGAATAATGGCTTATATGTGAAATGTCAGATCCAAGCTTCCGTTCCTCAAGTTTCGTCCCTGCTAATGTCTCCTTGAGGTGAGGATCGCAACCTTAACATGATAAAAAGAAAACGCAAAAAAAAAAAAAGGGAAAGAAAGAAATGAACATGAAATATCATGCATGCACTCGATGAATGAATGGTTGATGTATATTCAACACCTAACCCATACATACAGGTTATCTTTAATCCCTCAAGAGTCACAGTTAACAAATCTTTACATGAAGATACATATCATGCATGCACTCGATGACTCACTGGGAATCATTATTTTTCATTGTGTATTGTTCTGAGGACTGAAATTACAGTATATATAAACATGTCATTTGGCACAATCAAGACTTGATTATTAAATTAAATAAATTGACCTGCAACAGTACTAAATAAATTCTAGGCAATTATATCTGGATACCTTGACACTTTATACCGCATCAGGTATTGACAGAATCTTAGTGTGTATGCGTGCTTCATTCAATATGCCTGAATGAGTACTAAGAAGCCATATTGAGCTTCCAAAAATCAAAACAGAGCATTATATGATCACGGCAGTTTACATATAATAATTGAAGTTATGGGAGAGGAAAGCAGCCATCACATTTTGGCCTAAAAATTAATACAAGACATGTAATTAGTTTGATAAGCTTGATAAGTAATCATTTGACAGTTTAATGGAAAAAAAAAGTTCCTTACTCAAAAAATTGTACATTCCGTTGTAGAGCAAACTAACTTGAAATCTAATTCATCTGGGATTTCAAAAGGAACAAATGGCTATGATTCATTTGTTTCTTGATTTCAATTGATATTTGGGCAGATGCCCAGTTTAAGTAGGTCTGTGTTTGAATGGCATCTTGATATTGCATACCATTATATTACTGTGCCAATCCACATTGGATTTGGATTCATTTCGATGCACAAAAAGTTATTTTCAGAATGAATTCTGGAAAGCAATCTTGTAAATAAGGCATACCATTATCAGGAAGAGATGCATCTGTGCGCATGTGCTTCACTTCCATGTTCTGAACAATCAAAATGATGAACGAGTCCAGGTATTAATAGATATAATTTGAAAATGAAAATAAAAAATAAAGTTGAAAGGTGAAAGTGCCTACTCTTTGAACATCGTCATCTGGGGATGTCTTTCTCTTCATCATGATGCCATTTGAACATTTATTGTCAGAAGGGCTCTCAAGAACGAAATCTTTATAAATATTGTTGGCCGCATCATCCTTTTCCACGAGCTTTTCTTGTTTATTGCCTTGATCATTCTCATTAACTGACTTATGCTGGAAAAAAGAGCTCCTTGTAGTGAGCTCTCTGTTCCCTGTTCTTCTACTTTCAGATTCCTCAAGGATGCTATCTTCATTCGTATCACTGGCATCATTATCCTTGACTCTGAGCATTTCTTGTTTATTGTCTTGGTCATTCTTGTTCTTTGACTTGTGCTGGAAGAAACGACTCCTAACAATGACCCTCTTTGTTCTCTGTTCTTGTTTTCCTCTCAACAGAAATTGGAGCGTTCTCATTATTACACTCCTTTAGTAATGCTTGACAAGGTCTGTGCATTGAATGACCAATGTTTTGTAGCAAAATACTTTCAGGAGGTCCCTTTTCATCCACCACACCTTCACCTTCATGTTTCAAAAATACACGAGTAAGCACTACATGCTTACTTAACTCGAAATTTATACCTGTATGAACTATGAAGAAAACTATTTCCTAGATTCTTACCAGGACTTGGAGACTCCATAAAGTCATGAACTCCATCTGGAAAACAACTTTCCACCTGCAGAAGGAACTTCCGAAATTATAAAATAAACGCAAGAAAAGGAATTCAACTAAAACCAAATCACATCAATTGAATTTATCATCTCTTATAACATTGCTCACATTGTTGCTGTGGAGGTTGTTGCTGTCACTCTTAGAGACAACTAAGGATGCTGAAGAGCAGCTGGTATTACAAGAAGCAGCCTCGTCACTACCATTATTGCTGGGACTCAAAGAAGTGTGAATCACCAGACTTGGACTTTTAGGTGACAACTGAGGTGCTTTGAAGTTTCTCTTCGCTTCCAGAGATGCAAAGCCTTGTAGCATTAAGGAAAGCTAGAAAGAAATAGGATTGAGTATGCACAAAAAACACATTTATGCATATGAATATATCATCTCCATTCAGAATTCCTTCTTAGAAGCCTTGCCCTTTTACTACCATTGTATATGCAACATATGTTTGCACCTCAATTTCAGACCTTTGATGGAGTTAAGAACCATCACAAACAACATACAAAGACAACTCCTATAAACACAGAGAGAGCAGGACAGATGAGAAGCATTACAATGATTGGCCAAAATTAAAATCCCCTGTATCTTTTACCCTTATATGAAAACATTCAATGGGCAACTAATCTAGTACATGATAATTGCAGTGGATTTCAGCTAAAACAAAGTAATTAATAATTTTCCAATTCAATTTTCTAAAATATTCAATATATACATGTGAAAACAAAAATCATCTAGCCAACTCTTACAGAAATTCTTTGATTGGATACAGAAGTACTTAGTCAGCAGATTCTTCTGGACAGGCAAATCTAGCTTTTTCTTTCCAGTTTCCTGCTTAGAATTTTTGTATCGGGGAGTTACATTAGCTACTGGTGCAGAAGTGCTACTTTCCCCCTGTAACTGCAGAGAAAATTAAAATTTAAGAAAAACACAGCTAGCAATATTGAGATGCTAAGCAAAGTGTTAATTTGTTATGTTCTCTTCCTTGAGGAAAAAAATACAGGGGAGAAATTCCCTGATAGATAGCAAGTATTACTGCATAGAACAAGCCATAAAGAAATGCAATTGGAAATCATGTAATTGAGATGTTATATTAATGTCATTTTCAGAAGACAGAACTGAAGCCCTTCATTTCATATTCAATTCATTGCTTTTTCTATTTCTAAGTTCCTCAACTAATGTCTTCACTCTTGTTAAAAAAGGAAACTGTCTGCACGCCAAATTAAAGTATGGTTAACAGTTTTTTAAATGAGGGACTTCAGAGCACTGAACCAAGGGCTCATAGAATTTTACCATTCAGAGAAGCAGATCAATCCTAACAGCAACAGTTGCAGATGCTCTAAAGTCTTTAATTCTTAATGGACTACATCTAGTGGATAATTTTGCATTTGCAAGTGATCATCAAGAATGCAGGCTACTCATCTGTAATAACACTCAGATTTTGTATATTTTGTTGATCTCTCTAATTTTCCTTCTCCTAATTTTATTAATTAAGAAACATCATTGGTCATTCCACATACAATTTATGTAACAGCAATTATCTAAGAATTAGTTCAGAATTCTTTTCGAGCAAATACTATCTGAGCATTTTAGGTGTTGCAGAAATAAATAAGAGTTGCTGCTGCTAACTACCAAGATAAGTTGACTAAATCCATGGTTTAAAAGAAGAAGCATCCACAATCTTCAAACTTGAAGAAGAGAAAGAGGAAATGTAAACAAAGAAAATGTAGGCAAAGAAGCTACCTGGAATGGCATTTGAGTAAACGGATCCAGATCCCCTCTTGCTATACCTGTAGCTATGTGTTGTGGAATCAATGTATTTCACGTTAAGGTAAAGCCCAAAGAACTTCAAAAATATATAAAAAGTTGAATGAATAAAAGAAAAGTGACATAAATTCTGTTTGAAGGATATGGGCCCAAAAATTCCAAATCATTGTCGATATTGTCAGGCAGGTCAAACAAATGTACAATATCTTTCATAGTAGGATCATAAACACGTTGATGCCTGAAAGTCAAATATTGCTTTCTTGAATGATTCTTCATAAAGTGGAGGAACAGACATTGTGCTATATCTTAGATGTTTGATCACCTAAAAGGCACCAATTGTCAGTTGGTATATTGCAGAAATAATAAAAATCTACTGAACAGAAATTAAAGCACTTGAGTAACAGGGAAAAAGTCACAAATAATTCTAGCATCCAATCACAGTATTATATACATCCTGATCTTTTAGAAGGCAATGTTTCTTATTACACGCACAATAAACTCACCTTGTCATAGCTTTTGAACTTTGTAATTAATGCATGTGCCCTTTTCAGTCCCATTCCTGGTAATGATTGTTGATAGTCACAACCACTGAAAATGCACATCTCAAGAAACATTTCGTTTGTGAAACCCACAAAACTTATATCCTTGTTCTGTTGAAGCCTGGAATTCTGAAACTCAACACCTTGCCCATACTTGTCCATTTTGAAAATAATCTGAATTTAAAAGGAAAGGAATGGTTAAAGCATCTTAGGGATGAAAAGAGTGCAGGATTCAATTTAAGTATAAAAGAGCAACAATAACAAGAAGTTTTTAGACAATCCATAGCTAAAATGACTCACTCGGTGACAGCCAAAAGGTATTAGATCAGAGTCCTCAGTGATAACTGCATCCACTTGTTTGCTTACCGACAAGAAGGTCATTTGGGCATCTGCCTCGTAAGGAGCCACAACATACAGTACATTCTCCTTCCTTAAGACCTTTCACATGCAATTACATCAATGGAGGTGTTAATATCAGCAGTAATAAGAGTAACCATGAATGAAATTGCAGACAAGATTGAGAAATTTGCTTCCCTGAGTGCTAAAAATCTGATTGCAAATAGATTTGAGAACTCGTTTTCCATGATATACAGTTTCTACCTGGATTAGTTCATGTGCAATTGAAGGGGAAATATCAACAGCCTTCTGATAGCACTCATAAGCAGCTGCAGAATTTCCATTAGACTCATGCTCAATAGCACGCACAAGGTTCTCTTTCCTTGTCCTGCATTTGTTAGAGTGCATAACATCTCAACGTTAGCAGGTTTTGCATGATCACATGTTTTGGCCAATGCAATGTCAAAACAAGTCCCAAATCCATATTAAAAGTGAGACCAAACAGTGGGATATAACTAATAAATGTTTAAAATTGATCAGCCTAAGAAGGGAAAGCAGTTTGGCGTCAGAACTGTAGACCATCAGGTGAAGAAAACTTTTTATTAGAGGAAGTGAAAAAATATAAAAGTGTCAGGAAGTGTTTCTCATCAGGTAGGAAACATGAAAATTAAACAGCTACAGACAGAAGTCAAAAAATTTCAGCTCCCCATATATACAACCCCATACTATAAGCACAAAGAAAACAGAGACACTTTAAGCATTGGTACCCAGAGAAAAACTACAGACATAACCACCTTGCACTCCAAGAGAAGCAATTGTTGACAAGATTTTGAAGAAGAAAAATATTTCACTAAACCAAAGACGTCAAATATAGGACTTCACAACTGACACCTGACAGTCAAGACATTCAAATAGTCAAAAGGAATGCTTCTAGCCAATCTCGGCTGGAGGTATTGTTTCCAGTAATCTTAAGCGCTCGAGCTTATGCATTTATAGAATTGTCAATTCAAAAGCAAACTGAGATGTTAAGAGATATGAACCATACCTTGCACGTTTGTTCTCTTGTTCAATCTTCATTGGCAGAAGACCTCCATCAAAGACTAAAACTGGCTTAACACCATAATGCCGAAGCAAATTTACTCTGTGCATGCAATACTCAATGTGCCTACAATACCAGACACAAAATGCAACCATTTTATAAAAACGCATAAGAAAAACATGATTCATTCCCCATTTTTTCTTTGGCAGACAGCAATTAGATGTTACATATCCATTACTTGTACTTTAGCTTTCCAGTTATCAAACACCAAGAATGTCAAAGAAATTTAACACTAGGTCTCCGGTGTGCCTAAATTGATTTGAAAATCAGAAAAGAAAAGAACTGAATTTTTTTATATATAAAAAATATGCTTCGCAATGATCCAATGAGACCAAAGCAACTTCATGGCTATATCAAGCTTTCTCAATAAATAAATAAATTAAAGGTAACACGTTAAATCAAGAAAACCCATTACCCCATTTCAATCAAAAATCAAAAATTTTTCACCATTATTTGCATTAAAACCAAAAGTAAAAGAAAAGCCTTGCTCAAATATGTTAAAGATCAGGCAAAGAAGGAGGAACCTGGAAGTGGGTAATCCTTTGCAAAGCTGAGTGCTGCAAGACAAGGCACCTTTGTGAAGCCAAGAATAGGTATCAACCGCAACAGAACAGCCCTCTAATTCCTTAACATGGATTGGTACCATTATTGATTTCAAGAGAGGTAAAAGCCCTTGTATTCCCATTTCTCTTCTGCTCTTCACACTTGCTGAGACCCCCAAAACCCAAAATTAATTAAAATTGACGTGATTTTTCTTTTTTGCTTTGGTGTTTCAGCTATCAAAATTTTCACCTTTATGCGCCTACATGTGTTGGTGTTGGCGGGAAACTTTATTTTTGCCCCCCAAGTGTATTTTTGGGTTTTACTGCACGACTTGTCGATTGAGAACAGAAAAGTTTGTGAAGCTGGAAGGGCAGACCGAGTGTTACATTATAACGATTATTTTTTAACATATATTTTTTATTTGAAAGTTAATTAAAAAAATATTTTTAATTTCAATATATAAAAATAATTCAGTAATATAAAAAATTCAAATTATATCCTATTTAGACTATATTATCAAACAAAGACAAAACCTCTAAAAAAAAACCCTGTGGCAAGCAGTGTAACTCAAGGTTGTCAATACCGTTCTGGTTTTTCTATTGGAATGGAACGTTTCGGTTTTGTTGTGTTTTGGCATGCCGTTTCTGGGTTGTACTGTTCATGTATAATTAATTACATATATATATGAAAAAAAATTAAAATATTAATTTAAAAAGTATAATTTAAATTCAAGATAAATTAACTTTAAATTATACAATACAAACACAAAGTCAAACAATCATAATCTCAAAATTAGAAACATCTCTAAAATTCCAAAATATTATGATAGTAAAATGTTCTAAAATAAAAGAAATATTATGATTTTAAACCGGAACGGTACCGAGGCGTTCCGACCGGAATTTAGTTGGAATTTCCGGAACGGGTCGGAATTAAAACCAAGATGAAAACGACGTCATTTCGCCTCAATTTTTTAATAGCACGGAACGTTCCGGCCATTCCAGCCGGAACAGAACGGAATTAACAAGCCTGGTATAACCCATTATTGACG